>CM021109.1:346375100-346466953 GCA_007115665.2 Sequoiadendron giganteum | reverse complement strand
TATTGTGTCATTTAGGCTCTGTGTGCTTTTATTTTTCTCTGATACTTTTTTAGTGGTGACAACCTTCCATATTTTAGAATTTTTTAAGTGATGGTTGAACACATATTTGTGCATTGTGGTCAATTAAATATATAAATTCATGATGTATTGTCCCTCTTCATTGTTAATGTGGAGTCCTTTTTATGAAATCTATCTTTTCTTTATATGTATTTCTTAAGATATAGTTGTGTAAGAAGTTTTGTTGTTGACGAGTATTATTTCTATCCAATGAATGGTATTGTTCATTTAAATTATTTTTTTATTTTTTCTTACCTTTCTATCCTTTCCTACATCTAGTTATATGGGACTATTTTTAAAATCATAAGAAGAGAGAGCTTCTAAAATCTTAGAGGCTGCTTTATAATTTGTATGGCATGCTTGTTGACTACCCATGACATATTTGCATACAAGTACAAAATTTAAATATCGACAAGGCCAAATGTATTGGATTAAGAGGAGGCAATCATATAGGATTTGTTCTTAAATGAGGGAGTTATTTTTTTTTAAAACCTCCCAAGAACCCTTCTCATTCTTGAGACCTAGTTAGAATTTGTCTTATACATGGGCACATGATTTGTAGGAGAGTTGAAGAAAATAATTCATTGAGTGAATGTAAAAAGGAAAATATCTCTTGGTTCTCACTAAGGAAAAAGAGAGTATCTAGTGAAAGTATGAACATAATAAAATTATAGATAAGAAATTGAGTATAAAAATAGTGGGAATATTGAGTCAATCCCACCAAGCATGTTAGAAAGTTAATTATTTATAATGGATTTTTAATTGTAGTCATTGTTGGAAGATCTCATGGGAAGAGGTGAGAGGGGCCTCACACTCATACAAAAATGTATACACTAACCCTCATAGCCATCTAATCCATTATGTTCATGACCACCACTTACTATATATAGTAAAAATATGAATTGTACCTATTGATTTTGTTGGTACTTGAGAATCTCCAACAAACATAGAACCCACACATAAATGGCTACTTTTGAATAATTATTTTAAAACCTTTTGAGAAGCTTGGATTATTCTTCTCTTCTATACTTAAGATTAAACTAAATAAACACATGTTATTATTATGGATGATCCATAATAGAAAAATAATGTAGTGTTTACCCTCCCTTATATAAGTGTTAAAGGAAAATGATAGAAGCAAGATAAGGATTCAAAAAGAAAATGGGGTTAGAAATAGCATTGAAAAGGTAGAAAAAGGAGCACCAAAGAAGTATGACCTATTAATTTTATCTAAGACACATAACCAACTCTCCATTGCAAGTGGATTTAGGCCCGTTGTGAGGCTACCTCAACTTATTATACACAAACCTACTTGTAACATTAATGACATTGATTAACATATATGGTAGGTATGATTTAATACATACAATAATATATTTCATTTCAAGGTTTTAATCAAGCGAGCACATTGTTGGAAGTTTGGTGCATTCATCCCCTTGTATAGGTTGGTACCTGTCCAACCTACCACAGATTCATGACATGGATTAATAGCTTCTCGTGGATCTTATATAAATATGGCATTTGTATCAAGCGTTAAAAAGTCAATCTTGTGGTGCAACAACAATTCCATGGCAACACACACATACATTAACAATACTAAACCAAGGGGAATTCTCTAAGAAATTAACTGAGAACATAAAATGATAAAACACACTCTGGTTACTATAATTCAGTAGACCATGACCAATTAACTCTTTAGTACAAAAATATAAATGATAATTCTATATTAGAATTAAAAAATCTAATTACAAGAGGGCATAAAATTTAGTTATACAATTACAAGAATCCTTGTGCAATTACAACCAAAGAAACTTTGGAATATTTTACTAAATAATAAATAATAAGAGAGGGGAAATATGACAAAGGATCCTAACATATATACTAAATAATATTCAACTAATTCCAAATAAATAGAAGAGAGGAAACATGCATAAGTAGTTTTTAACTTTGGTTGTAGATAATCAAAACCATAATGGCTTCCTTTTCACACATATGCCACCTATCATCTCTAAGGATGGAGGGACCATGTGATCTAGTAAATAATGAATCTCAATTAATCATAGTTAAAATTGAGTGGTGGCATATAATAAATGGTCATTATAGTGTTGGCAACTTGAGAGGCGGACCAGGGGGGGGGGGTGAATCAATTGTCACATAAATTATACTTATTAAACTTATTCTCAGATTTGATAAGTAAACATGAAAGCATAAACCATCATCACATCAGAAACACACATAACACCAAGATTTTTGCGTGGAAACCCTGTTAGGGGAAAAAACCACGGTGGAGGTTAGTCCACAAGTTTATACTCTGTTAAAAGTATTATAAATGGGGAATACACATGCATTCAGGCACACTATCTAGAGATCACTGCTGAAATACAAAAAGGGCTTACTGCCCAAAGAAAGATACATTGTCTTACAGTCACATTCAGATTACATCTGATAGATCTTGAACTGAGAAAGTCGCATCTGTATGCCTGATTACAGTTTTGGTTAAGCACATAAACACTTTCTTTTGCTCACTCTTCTTCATACTTTACTTCTGCCTTCAAAATATTAGAACCTTATTCGCACACAAAACTCGCACATATTTCTTCTTTCACACTTCAAATGGTACAAACAATCGATCATATATATCCGCAACTAAGAATAACATCAACTACATGTCGACCCAATAAAATATAAAATGTGTACAAACTGTCGACCCAAATCAATGAACAATTATCAATGTGAATCAACCAATGTCATCCAAAGCACAGTAGGGAAAACATGTATCGAACATGAAACACATTAAACAATCAACCTCGAAGATCCACAACACGCTACAATCACCCTGTCGGCCATGAACATGAAAAACATGAACTCACAAAAAAAAATCACTAATTGTGAGCACAATGATCAATGCGAACCAACAACATAGATAGATCATGATCTAGAAACATCCAGAAGCATCATGAATCACCACAGAAGAACTCACAACAACTCAGATTACTATAATCACATCATCTTCTTATCATGAACACCAACTAAAGCAACAAAACAATTGTCATAACACATATACTCATAACTTGACCAAATCTTCATGCGAACCTCTAAAATTTCCGGTGGATAAAATAGATATAATTGAAAACAAACCATTTAATCCAAAACTTCTCACCATCAGTATACTGAACTAGCCATCATATTGAACTTCACCGCTTCACTGACAACCTACAACTTATTTTATTACGATTTTCTCAATATCCTCGACATATACAACCTTAAAGAAATTAATGCCAATAGTGTTGACATCAATGACAACCACATATCAGCAATATCCAACAATCTCCCCCTTTGGCATTGATGGAAACACATGATGTGAAAAACACCATCAACGAAACTTTCTCTTAGCACTTTCTCCCCCTTAGATTTTGACTCTATTCTCTTTACTCTTTCATAATTTTTCACATGAATCTTCTCCCCCTTTGAAATCAATGACAAAGGTATGCATCACACAAGCTCTAAACCACATTTCTAAACATATGACTACTCCCCTTGAGTAACAACCACCACAACATCAATCTGGATCACAAGCTATGAGTATGAAATGCTTAGACTAATGTAAGTAAATGCATCTTAATTCTGATTAAGAGGGGTAATCAACCCTAGCTTCCCTCTGAAATACTCAAAAGTATCCTTAGGCAAGGGCTTGGTAAAGATGTCTGTAATCTATTCCTTAGTAGGCACATACTCCAATCTGACTTCCTTTTCACTCACCTTCTCTCTCAAAAAGTGAAACTTGATAGATATATGCTTGGTTTTTGAATGCAACACCAGATTCTTAGAAATGTTAATTGCACTTGAATTATCAAATAATATAGCAATAGGTTCATTATACACAAATCTGATATCTTTCAACATCTGCTTCATCCACAATACTTGAGTAAAATTATTAGAAGGAGCAATGTATTTTGCCTCTGCAATAGATAAAGAAATGGCATTTTGTTTCTTACTTAACCATGAAATCAACTTCTTTCCCAAGAAAAATGTACCACCACTAGTACTCTTTTTGTCATCCACATCTCCTGCCCAATCAACATCACTAAAAGAACTCAAAGTAAGGTCATCTTCTTTAGGATACCATAGGCCAAAATAAATTGTCCCCTTCAAGTACCTAAAAATCCTCTTTACAGTTGTCACATGAGATTCTTTAGGATCACCTTGAAATCTTGCAACAATGCATACAACATTCATGATACTAGGTCTAGTTTGAGTCAAATAGAGAAATCCACCAATCATGGATCTATATCTGATTTGTTTTAGGAGAATCATAATCTTGAGTCAACTTACATCTGGTCACCATAGGTGTACCAACTAGCTTTGAATCATCCATGCCAAACTTCTTTAGAATTCTTTCACATACTTAGACTGAGATATAAAGATCCCTCTATCTAGCTGAGGAATTTTCAAATCCAAAAAGAATTTCATTTCTCCAATCATAGACATCTCAAACTCACTTTGTATCTCATCGACAAACTTCATGCACAAAATATCATCTCCTCCAAAAGTGATATCATCAAAAAAGACTTCTACAATCAAATATTTATCATGATCAATCTTGAAATACAAATTACTAGTAACAACACCTTTATTAAATCCAAGCTTGAACAAATACTTGTCCAATATGGCATACCATGCTCTTGGGGCTTGCTTAAGTCCATACAATTATTTCATTGGCAATAGACACTGCAAATGTCATTTGATATTTCCATTGATGGCAACCCTAGTTAGTGATTCGATCCACATGATAGAATTTTCTCATACCGGAAGTCAGATCGAAGTTTTGTGATTAACTGTCAAGCTAGAACAAAGCATCCGACATAATTGTGTTCAACGATTCATATGCAAATTTTTTGATATTATTTTGAGTTGTGGATCTCAGGGAAGGTATTTTGGTGTACATACTATCTTATTTGAGAATCATCAGGGTTCACATTCATTTGTGTGCAAGTTAGAAGATCTGGTTTATTGTTTTTCCTGTTTATTGATGTAGAGAGCCGACTTGGTGAATATAATATGTTGTGGATAATTGAGGAGTAATTATTTAAGTGTTTTTGTGTTTGAAAATGTTGATTTGGGTCATTAATATGTTGTGGCTGACTTTGGTTGGTGCACATTGAAAATCATGTGTGAATTAAGTTGACAATTTGTAAATATTTTTCTATTTTGTTGAAGCCAACATGTAGTGATTAAATCCCTAGCGGTAGATATATATAAGTGATCAATTATATCATTTTGATATAGATGCAAAGTGCGTTGATGTGTGTTGCAAATATCAGAAGGATTGTAGAGTGATTATGCACAGTTTCACTTGTGCATAAAAGGATTTATGATTTAAATTGAAGCAGAACAAAGCATAAGAGCATAATCAGACATAAGGTCAAGAATTTGATTAATGAGATTAACCAGAACTGTAATCAAGCATTAGTAGATGCTAATTTATCAGTTCAAATCTTTTGGATGTTATCTAAATAATTTTGTAAGGCAGTGAGCCTTTATATTTTAGAGCAGTGAGCTCTAGGCAGTGTGCCTGAATGCAAGTGCATTCCTATTTTGTAAAAACATCTTTTTGAATATACTTAGATAACATTGTGGATTGACCTCCATCATGGTTTTTCCCCTAATAGGGTTTCCACGTACAAAATTCTTATGTTATGGTGTTGTGGTTGCTTGTTTTATGTTCATGCATATTTATTTTGGTTGTATGTTATGTGTTTTAAGGATCGGATTAATAAAGTTAAAAAGTGCAGAACACTGATTCACCCCCCCCCCGCCCCCCCCTTCTCAGTGTTCCTTGATTCCAACAATTGGTACTAGAGCTTAGTTCCTCGAAAAAAGTTTAATAGATTGGGGAAGATCCAGGAAAGTAATTCAATGGATTTAAGCAGTCTTCAACAACAACTATTGGTGGCCCTACATGATCTTGATCGGTCAAAATTTGAAGTCCGAGAATTGAAAGCAAATCTCATGAATGTTGAGAAATTTATTGATTCATTGAAAGATAAAATCAAAAAATCTAGGGAGAAGAGAAGTGAAATATGTGATTAGATCAAGTAGAAAGATAGTAAGAGCATTGAAGATGAAAAACTAAGTCAAGCCCTAAAGGAAAAGATAGAAGAATGTGAAAAGCTTACTAGAGATAATATAGTCCTAAAGCATGAGACCAAATCTATTATGATGAGGAAGACCAAGGAGATTGAAGAATGAAAAGAAGCTTGCTTAGTCCTTGAAAGAGAAATCTGAAGAATGCAACTAAATTATAGTTAATGGATTCAGTTAGTTGGAGCTTGAATTGGAACAATTCAAGAATAATGAAGAAGAGCTTGAAAAGAAGATTGTTGATCTCAGTGATGAACTTGCTACTACAAATTAATTTAAGGAGAAGTTCAAGATTAGCTCGACCAAGCTTGATGAACTGATTAAAAGTTAGAGTGTTGTAGGTGACAAGCGAGGTCTTGGATATGAGGAAGGAGAAAGTTCCAGATCTAGACAAAGAAGATTTAGGCAAGGAAATTATGTGAATAAATCTTGAAGGTATCTGGTAAGACAACCAAATGCTCAAAGATTCAATGGTTATTGTTTTGTTTGCAATAAATTTGGTCATATGAATTCTCAATGTAGAAGTAGAATGAATTCAAGTGGTCCATCATTCTTCGATCAGTTTGGAGATCTTTGAAGCAAAGTTTTTAAAAATTTGGCGAAGATTCAAGTGTGAAGGCGATTCGATGATCAAACCCCAAACTGACAGAAAGGTATTTATCAAGAAAACTTGTGAATTTTCGAATTTGTGAAAATGGATACTCCATTGGTAGTTGATATCAAGGATAGATCCCATTCGAAATTAAAGTGGAATCCTTTCAAATCTGTTGAGACAAAGCCCTTAGGTGCATTTCCTTTCGTTCTGTACGACGTCTTGCATATTGAAGACATTAGGGAATACATTTATGCAAACATTGATGAGTTAGGGGGCTCACAATTGTTGAATTTGTATTATAAACACATTATAGGAGAGGATTTCTGGGTTAAACCTGAATTCAAAACCCTAGAGGAGAAGAAATTCACTAAGATTGTAAAATTTCCTACGTTTGAAGAAAGCGAATGGGTCTAGTATATTTTGAGCCGAGTTCATGCTGAATTTATGTGGTTGAATCAACCCTTTAAGATTACAAAAGAATCCATAAGCACTATTATTGGTTTAAATTCCTTCAGTTGGTTGCCGATCTTGAAGTCCATGAAGAATCAGATAGTTACCTATGCATCTGGTTCAGTGTTTGATAAAAGAGCTCCAATTGATTATATTATTGATGTGGATGTTAGATTTGCCTTAACGGTCATTGGTTACAAAATCTATCATTCGAGTCAGGATAATTTTGTATCCGGTACAACTATCTATGCAACATATCAAATGGTGAAGGAGAATGCAAAGTATGATCTATGTGAGTTACTCAAAAGCCAATTGATGGAGAATCTTGGTAAAATGAAGAAAGATAAGAAGAATTCCTTCAAATATGGTAATCTATTGTTGTGTTTGTTATTTTACTTTATGAATGAAGTTATGGGATTTGGAAAAGTACAATGGAAAGATAATAAACTTGTCGCTGCTCAAATTAGAGAAATCTTGCACAGATTTGGTGATAGTAAGACAAGGAAAACTGCTATCTGTGGTTATTTCAAGAACTTTCAGAATGATATGCAAGCAAGAGAAAGAATTCCCACATCTATTATGGAGAAGTACAAAGACACTATTTGTTTTATGGTTGACATTGATCAATGCTTGATAGAAGCTATAGATCCTAGAATAGTGTGGATTATACCTATGGTCTATGAGGTTGAGGAACATATTTTGGAAATGTATGTTGAACATTTGTTGGGTAAACCTCAGGATCCGATAGAAGAAAGGTTTGGTACTTTTTCAGAGAAGGATATACAAGTGCATAATCAACTAAGGAAGCTTGTGATAGTCAGGAGAGTGAGAAAAGAAGTGGATGCCTTTGCAATGAGCATGTGTATATCTACGAAAGCTGCAAGAGAATCTAGAAGAAAGAGAGATCAAGCTGAAGCAGGAGAGCCAACTAGAACTAGATCTGTTAGTCCGACAACATCCCCTTCCCAAACTAGATCTACAAGAAGATCTACTCTCCCATCTGGTCTTGCAAAGAATTGAAGCCCTAGGAAAGCTCAAGTCAAGTCATCTAGGAGAGAATGAAAAAGGATTTCAAGAGAAAAACAAGAGTAAACAAGCCTATGATTGGTCAGACTAAAGAATTTGAAAAAGAAACAAAAAAATATAAAGGAAGTTTGTTAAGGAACACAATTGATGTTGTTTCTAAAGAAGTGCATGATGGAGATGTTTCATCCAGTCTGGTAGTAGAAGAGCGAAAAGAAGATACATTTGAGGACACTGTAAATACTTTTTACATGCATGATGCTGAAATTCCTATGGAGACTGAAGCTCCTAAAGTTGTGTTGGTTGAAGAAGTTGAGATTCCTAAAGACAAGCAAGAATCTGTAGCTGAGGAAATAGTGATTGAGGAAAATAAGGTTGAAGTAAAGGAGGTTCTTGTGAAAGAAAGAGACACTACTAAGGTAGTGAAGGAGTTTTCGGAAGAACAATAGGAAGAGTTTGATTGTGAACTAGTAGAAGGTCCTATCAACTTGGAAACTTTATCCCCTATTTAGAAGCTCAAGGTAGCATCATTCTCTCAGAACAAAGCAAGCGAAGAAATTATGAAATTACATATTGAAGATAGTGAGATGTTGAATCTTGCATCCAATATTCTGGAGAAGATCATGCCTTCTCAAGTTAAGGATCCATCTGGTTCTCCCTCCGATGAGCTAAAGAATCTTATTAATTCTATAAGTACTCATTTTGAGTCCCTTGAGAAGTTAGCTGAGGATAAGGTACAAAAGGAGTTTGATGCTAAAAGGTTCTGTAAGTTGAAAGGGATGATAGCTAATGATAAATATTTGTTAGCTACTTGTGTAAAGAATATTCAAAGTGCTTTGTCTGAGGTGGTAACATTTATATGTCATGTCTATATTTATCTAATTTCACCGAGGACTTTGAAAATAAAATGAAATAATGTGAGTAATAGTTAGCAAATATCACTCAAGCATTTGATCCTCTAACCATCTCTATTGGAAAGCAAGAAGGTCAAGTCATATCCATTCTTGACAAGATCAAAAGTTTGAAGCATGAAGAAGGTTAAATGGTTGAAAGGGTTTGTGATCTTAGAGGACTAAATGGTCCTAAGATGGAAACAATGTTGAGTGCATTGAAGGAAGCACAAGATGTTATGGCCGTTAGTGATCCGACGAACCTTGAATCTATAGAGATGCAATCTTACTTATATTCTATGGTCACATGACTATCTTGGAGAGTGTCAAGAAGGGTTGGGACATGAGTTTGAGCTTGTTGAAGAGAAATTTTACAGATCTATTCAAGTTTATGTAATTTGTAGAAGCCTGTTTGTACACATATAGTTTATTCATAGCAGTTTTTGTTTGATTTTAGGTATGCGGATTCTTGCCTTTGCCAGTGATGTCAAAGGGGGAGAATGGGATAGTGAAAAATTCCATAATCATCTCAGGGGGAGTTGTGTTTTTTAATTTTGAAGGGTGGTAGTGTATTCATGTTGGTACTGATTCTACACTTAGTCATTTTTAACTAAGTGTTGCCATCAATGCCAAAGGGGGAGATTGTTGGAAAGAGACATTGCAAATGCCATTTGGTGTTGTCATTGATGGAAAACCTAGTCAATGATTCAATCCACATGACAAAATTTTCTCATACCAGAAGTTAGATCTAAGTTTTGTGATTAACTATCAAGCTAGAATAGAGCATCCAACATAATTGTGTTCATCGATTCATATGAAAATTTTCTGATATCATTTTGAGTTGTGGATCTTAGGGAAGGTATTTTGGTGTACATACTATCTTATCTGAGAATCATCAAGGTTTTCATTCATTTGTGTGCAAGTTAGAAGATCCAGTTTATTGTTTTTCCTATTTATTGATGCAGAGAGCCGACTTGGTGAATATAATATGTTGCGGATAATTGAGGAGTAATTGTTTAAGTGTTTTTGTATTTGAACATGTTGATTTGGGCCTTTAATATGTTGTGGCCGACTTTGGTTGGTGTACATTGAAAATCTTGTGGGAATTAAGCTGATAGTTTGTAAATATTTTTCTATTTTTTTGAATCTGACATGTAGCGATTAAATCCCTAGCGATGAATATATATAAGTGATTGATTATATAATTTTGATATAGATGCAAAGTGTGTTGATGTGTGTTGTGAATATTATAAGGATTGTAGAGTGATTATGCATAGTTTCACTTGTGCATAAAAGGATTTATGATGTGAATTGAAGCAGAACAAAGCAAAAGAGAAGAATTAGACAAAAGGTCAAGAATTTGATTAATGAGCTTAACCAAAACTATAATCAAGCATTAGTAGATGCCAATTTCTCAGTTCATATCTTTTGGATGTTATCCAAATACTTTTGTAAGACAGTGAGCCTTTCTATTTTTGAGCAGTGAGCTCTAGGCAGTGTGCCTGAATGCAAGTGCTTTCCCATTTTGTAAAAAAATCTTTTTGAGTATACTCAAATAACATTATGGATTGACCTTGGCTGTGGTTTTTCCCTTAACATGGTTTCCATGTAAAAAAATTCATGTGTTATGGTGTTGTGGTTGCTTGTTTTATGATCATGCATATTTCTTTTGGTTGTATGTTATAAGTGCTTTAAGGATTATATTAATAAAGTTAAAAAGTGCAGAACACTAATTCACCCCCCCTCTCAGTGTTCCTTGATGCCAATGACTTTATTTAGTTGAAAAACCATATCTCCCTGATCAGTCAATTGAAATCCATCAGGCTGCTCAATATACACTTCTTCATCCAATTCACCATTTAGAAATCCTGACTTGACATCCATCTGATAAACCTTGAAGTTTTTGTAAGCAACATAAGCAAGAAATCGTCTTTAGCTTCAATCCTAACAACATGAGATAAATTCTCTTCAAAGTCAATTCCTTCCATCTGAGAATATCCTTTACACACCAGTCTTGCTTTGTTTCTAAAACTTCACCTTGCTCATTTAGTTTATTTCAAAAGACCCATTTAGTTCTAATTACATTTTTTTCCTTAGGTCTAGGAACAAGAGTCCATGTATCATTATTCTCAATTTTTAGTAGTTATTCATTCATTGCTTCCATCCAATGTTCATCTTTGCATGCTTCATCGACATTATTAGGCCCAGTCTTTGAAATCAAGTAGTACTCTTCTACAATTCTTCTCCTAGTTTGAACACCTTTATTCTTATCACCTATAATATAATCTTCTAAATGATTTAGTATTACATACCTTGGAGTCTTAGGCTCTTGAACTTTAGTCTCTTGTGATATTACTTCTACACTTTCACTAGTTTCTTCCTCTTGATTTTTGTGATTCACCAGAATGATTTGAATTTGATTTAGAGTCTGAACTTCCTATCATTTTTTTGAACTGTCATTCTGATCATCTGAATCATATCCACAGGTTCTGGATGGCATAAATTGTCTTCATCAACCTTTACATTAATGCTTTTAATTAATTTTCTCAATCTCTTATTGTAGCACCGGTAGGCTTTATTTTTAGTAGAATAACCAAGAAAGATTCCTTCGTCACTTCTAGCATCAAAATTTCCTATATCTTCATCTCTTTTGATATAGCATTTACCACCAAGGATTTTGAAGTATCTAACAATAGGCTTATGACCAAACCATAGCTCATAAGGAGTCTTACCAGTATCACCTTTGACATGTACTGATAGGTTCATTATACACAAATTTGATATCTTTCAACATCTGCTTCATCCACAATACTTGAGTAAAATTATTAGTAGGAGAAATTTATTCTGCCTCTGTGGTAGATAAGGAAATGGCATTTTGTTTCTTACTTAACCATGAAATCAACTTCTTTCCCAAGAAAAATGTACCACCACCAGTACTCTTTTTTTCATCCACATCTCTTGCCCAATCAACATCACTAAAAGCACTCAAAGTAAGGTCATATTCTTTAGGATACCATAGGCCAAAATAAATTGTCCCCTTCAAGTACCTAAAAATACTCTTTACAGTTTTCACATGAGATTCTTTAGGATCAACTTGAAATCTTGCAACAATGCATACAACATTCATGATACCAGGTTAAGTTTGAGTCAAATAGAGAAATCCACCAATCATGGATCTATATCTAGTGTGATTTGTTTTAGGAGAATCATCATCTTGAGCCAACTTACATCCAGTCACCATAGGTGTACCAACTAGCTTTGAATCATCCATACCAAACTTCTTTAGAAATTATTTCACATACTTAGACTGAGATATAAAGATCCCTTTATCTAGCTGAGTAATTTTCAAATCCAAAAAGAATTTCATTTCTCCAATCATAGAAGACATCTCAAACTCACTTTGTATCTCATCAACAAACTTCATGCACAAAATATCATCTCCTCCAAAAATGATATCATCAAAAAAGACTTCTACAATCAAATATTTATCATGATCAATCTTGAAATACAAATTACTATCAACAACACCTTTATTAAATCCAAGCTTGAACAAATACTTGTCCAATATGGCATACCATGCTTTTGGGGCTTGCTTAAGTCCATACAATCATTTCATTGGAAATAGACACTACAAATTTCATTTGATGTTGCCATTTATGGAAACCCTAGTTAGTGATTCGATCCACATGATAGAATTTTATCATACCGGAAGTCAGATCGAAGTTTTTTGATTAACTGTCAAGCTAGAATAGAGCATCTGACATAATTGTGTTCATCGATTCATATGCAAATTTTCTGATATTATTTTGAGTTGTGGATCTCAGGGAAGGTATTTTGGTGTACACACAATCTTATTTGAGAATTATCAGGGTTTGCATTCATTTGTGTGCAAGTTAGAAGATCTGGTTTATTGTTTTTCTTGTTTATTGATGTAGAGAGCCGACTTGGTGAATATAATATGTTGTGGATAATTGAGGAGTAATTATTTAAGTGTTTTTGTGTTTGAACATGTTGATTTGGGTCATTACTATGTTGTGGCTGACTTTGGTTGGTGCGCATTGAAAATCATGTGTGAATTAAGTTGATAATATGTAAATATTTTTCTATTTTTTTGAGGCCAACATGTAGCGATTAAATCCCTAGCGGCGGATATATATAAGTGATCAATTATATCATTTTGATATAGATGCAAACTGTGTTGATGTGTGTTGCAAATATCAGAAGGATTGTAGAGTGATTATGCACAATTTCACTTGTGCATAAAAGGATTTATGATGCAAATTGAAGCAGAACAAAGCAAAAGAGCAAAATCGGACATAAGGTCAAGAATTTGAATAATGAGATTAACCGGAACTGTAATCAAGCATTAGTAGATGCTAATTTATCAGTTCAAATATTTTGGATATTATCCAAATAATTTTGTAAGGCAGTGAGCCTTTATATTTTAGAGCATTTAGCTCTAGGTAGTGTGCCTGAATGCAAGTGCATTCCTATTTTGTAAAAACATCTTTTTGAATATACTTAGATAACATTGTGGATTGACCTCCATCGTGGTTTTTCCCCTAATAGGGTTTCCACGTACAAAATTCTTATGTTATGGTGTTGTGGTTGCTTGTTTTATGTTCATGCATATTTATTTTGGTTGTATGTTATGTGTTTTAAGGATCGGATTAATAAAGTTAAAAAGTGCAGAACACTGATTCACCCCCCCCCCGCCCCCCCCTTCTCAGTGTTCCTTGATTCCAACAATTGGTATCAGAGCTTAGTTCCTCAAAAGAAGTTTAATAGATTGGGGAAGATCCAAGAAAGTAATTCAATGGATTTAAGCAGTCTTCAACAACAACTATTGGTGGCCCTAGATGATCTTGATCAGTCAAAATTTGAAGTTCGAGAATTGGAAGCAAATCTCATGAATGTTGAGAAATTTATTGATTCATTGAAAGATAAAATCAACAAGTCCAAGGAGAAGAGAAGGGAAATCTATGATTAGATCAAGTAGAAAGATAGTAAGAGCATTGAAAACTAAGTCAAGCCCTAAAGGAAAAGACAAAAGAATGTGAAAAGATTACCAGAGATAATACAGTCCTAAAGCATGAGACAAAATCTATTATGATGAGGATGACCAAGGAGATTGAAGACAAAAAGAAGAATGAAAAGAAGCTTGCTCAGTCCTTGAAAGAGAAATCTGAAGAATGCAGCTGAATTATAGTTAATGGATTCAGTTAGTTGGAGCTTGAATTGGAACAATTCAAGAATAATGAAGAAGAGCTTGAAAAGAAGATTGTTGATCTCAGTGATGAACTTGCTACTACAAATTAATTTAAGGAGAAGTTCAAGATTAGCTCAGCCAAGCTTGATGAACTGATTAAAAGTTAGAGGGCTGCAGGTGACAAGCAAGGTCTTGGATATGAGGAAGGAGAAAGTTCCAGATCTAGACAAAGAAGATTTAGGCAAGGAAATTAGATGAACAAATCTGGAAGGTATCTGGTCAGACAACCTAATGCTCAAACATTCAATGGTTATTGTTTTTTTTGTAATAAATTTGGTCATATGACTTCTCAATGTAGAAGTAGAATGAATTCAAGTGGTCCATCATTCTTCGATCAGTGCTTTAAGTGCAATAAGTATGGTCATAAGTCAAATTAATGCAAAAATATGATGAACAACTTTTATAGAGATGTTAGATGTTATACATGCAACATATTTGGCCATATTTCTAACCAGTGTAGATCAAGAGAAAATCAATGGAATAACTAGTCTGGACAAAGAAGTGTGATATGCTACAATTGTAATAAATCTGGTCACATTGCTAGATTTTGTAGAAGCAGAAAGGGTTCTTTAAATCAAAGGAGAAATATGCACAAGGATGAAAAGGGAAAAAGGAAAGTCACTACAGGTGAGATCAGGAAGCAAATGAAGAATATATGGGTGAAGAAGAATCCCTCTATTGTAGGAAATGATTCTACACCAGCACCAGGTTTTGGTAATTCCTCCAGAAATTAGATTAAGGCCTTTGGCCTAGGGAGAGTTCTCAAGAAAATCCCTCAAACCCCTTGTCAGTAGTTGGTACTGGGATATGGATGAATGCAGTAATTGAATTGATGATCCACAGATGCTACTGAACTAGTTGGAGAGAGTATTTATGCAGAGTTTAAGGTTCACATAAGAGTTATCTTTCATAGAGTATGGAAACAGGGTATCTGGATGAATTAGGGAAAAAACATTTATTGCGTCAAAAATTTAGGTGTGCGAATGATCAAATGTCATTTGTATTCTTCATTTGTCACTTTGCACTTTGAGAAGAAGAATTTTGGAGATCTTTGAAGCAAAGTTTTTTAAAATTTGGCGTAGATTCAAGTGTGAAGGCGATTCGACGATCAGACCCCAAACCGACAGAAAGGTATTTATCAAGAAAACTTGTGAATTTGTGAATTTGTAAAAATGGATACTCTGTTGGTAGTTGATATCAAGGATAGATCCCATCCGAAATTCAAGTGGCATCTTTTCAAATCTGTTGAGACAAAGCCCTTAGGTGCATTTTCTTTCGTTCTATACGATGTCTTACATATTGGAGAAATTAGGGCATACATTTATGCAAACATTGATGAGTTAGGGAGCTCACAGCTGTTGAATTTGTATTCTAAACACATTATAGGAGAGAATTTCTATGTTAAACTTGAATTCAAAACCCTAGAGGAGAAGAAATTCACGTAGATTGTAAAATTTCCTATGTTTGAAGAAAGCGAATGGGTCTAGTATATTTTGAGCCGAGTTCATGCTGAATTTATGTGGTTGAATCAACCCTTTAAGATTACAAAAGAATCCATAAGCACTATTATTGGTTTAAATTCCTTCAGTGGGTTGCCGATCTTGAAGTCCATGAAGAATCAGATAGTTACTGATGCATCTGGTTCAGTGTTTGATAAAAGAGCTCCAATTGATTATATTATTGACGTGGATGTCAGATTTGCCTTAACGGTCATTGGTTACAAAATCTATCATTCAAGTCAGGATAATTTTGTATCCAATACAACTATCTATGCAACATATCAGATGGTGAAGGAGAATGCAAAGTATGATCTATGTGAGTTACTCAAAAGCCAATTGATGGAGAATCTTGGTAAAATGAAGAAAGATAAGAAGAATTCCTTCAAATATGGTAATCTATTGTTGTGTTTTTTATTTTACTTTATGAATGAAGTTATGGGATTTGGAAAAGTACAATGGAAATATAATAAACTTGTCGCTGCTCAAATTAGAGAAATCTTGCACAGATTTGGTGATAGTAAGACAAGGAAAACTGCTATCTGTGGTTATTTCAAGAACTTTCAGAATGATATGCAAGCAAGAGAAAGAATTCCCACATCTATTATGGAGAAGTACAAAGACACTATTTGTTTTATGGTTGACATTGATCAATGCTTGATAGAAGCTACAGATCCTAGAATAGTGTGGATTATGCCTATGGTCTATGAGGTTGAGGAACATATTTTAGAAATATATGTTGAACATTTGTTGGGTAAACCTCGGGATCCGATAGAAGAAAGGTTTGGTACTTTTTCAGAGAAGGATATACAAGTGCATAATCAACTAAGGAAGCTTGTGATAGTCAGGAGAGTGAGAAAAGAAGTGGAAGCCTTTGCAAAGAGCTTGTGTATATCTACAAAATCTGCGATAGAAGCTAGAAGAAAGAGAGATCAAGCTGAAGCAGGAGAGCCAGCTAGAACTGGATTTGTTAGTCCAACAACATCCTCTTCCCGAACTAGATCTACAAGAAGCTCTACTCTCCCATCTGGTCTTGAGAAGAAGTCAAGCCCTAGGAAAGCTCAAGCCAAGTCATCTAGGAGAGAAGGAAAAAGGATTTCAAGAGAAAAACAAGAGTAAACATACTTATGATTGGTCAGACTGAAGAAGTTGAAAAAGAAACAAAAAAATCTAAAGGAAGTTTTGTTAAGGAACACAACTGATGTTGTTTCTAAAGAAGTGCATGATGGAGATGTTTCATCCAGTCCGGTAGCAGAAGAGGGAAAAACAAGATACATTTGAGGACACTCTAAATCCTCTTTACATGCATGATGTTGAAATTCCTATGGAGACTGAAGCTCCTAAAGTTGTGTCGGTTGAAGAATTTGAGATTCCTAAAGACAAGTAAGAATCTGTAGCTGAGGAAATAGTGATTGAGGAAAAGAAGGTTGAAGTAAAGGAAGTTCTTGTGAAAGAAAGAGACACTGCTAAGGCAGTGAAGGAGTTTTCAGAAGAACAACAGGAAGAGTTTGATTGTGAACTAGTAAAAGGTCCTATCAACTTGGACACTTTATCCCCTATTTAGAAGCTCAAGGTAGCATCATTCTCTCAGAACAAAGCAAGGGAAGAAAATATGAAATCACATATTGAAGATAGTGAGATGTTGAATCATGCATTCAGTATTCTGGAGAAGATCATACCTTCTCAAGTTAAGGATCCATCTGGTTCTCCCTCCAATGAGCTAAATAATCTTATTAATTCTATAAGTACTCATTTTGAGTCCCTTGAGAAGTCAGCTGAGGATAAGGTACAAAAGGAGTTTGATGCTAAAAGGTTCAGTAGGTTGAAAGGGATGATAGCTAATGATAAATATTTGTTAGCTACTTGTGTAAAGAATATTCAAAGTGCTTTGTCTGAGGTGGTAATATTTATAAGCCATGTCTATCTTTATCTAATTTCACTGAGGACTTTGAAAATAAAATGAAAGAATGTGAGTAACAGTTAGCAGATAGCACTCAAGCATTTGATCCTCTAACCATCTATGTTGGAAAGCAAGAAGGTCAAGTCATATCCATGCTTGAAAAGATCAAAATTTTGAAGCATGAAGAAGGTAAAATAATTGAAATGGTTTGTGATCTTAGAGGACTAATTGGTCCTAAGATGGAAACAATGTTGAGTGCATTGAAGGAAGCACAAGATGTTATGGCCGTCAGTGATTTGACAAACCTTGAATCTGCAGAGATGCAATCTTACTTATTCTATGGTCACATGAATATCTTGGAGAGTCTCAAGAAGGGTTGAGACATGAGTTTGAGCTTGTTGAAGAGAAATTTTACAGATCTATTTAAGTTTATGTAAGTTTTAGAAGCCTGTTTGTACACATATAGTTTATTCATAGTAGTTTTTGTTTGATTTTTGGTATGCAGATTCATGCCTTTTCCATTGATGTCGAAGGGGAGAATGGGATATTGAAAAATTCCATAATCATCTTAGAGGGAGTTGTATTTTTGAATTTTGAAGGGTGGCAGTGTATTCATGTTTGTATTGATTCTACACTTAGTCATTTTTCACTAAGTGTTGCTATCAATGCCAAAGGGGGAGATTGTTGGAAAGAGACACTGCAAATGTCATTTGGTGTTGTCATTGATGGAAAACCTAGTCAGTGATTCGATCCACATGACAACATTTTCTCATACCGAAAGTCAGATCAAATTTTTGTGATTAACTGTCAAGCTAGAAAAGAGCATCCGACGTAATTGTGTTCATTGATTCATATGAAAATTTTCTAATATCATTTTGAGTTGTGGATCTTAGGGAAGGTATTTTGGTGTACGAACTATCTTATCTAAAAATCATCAATGTTTTCATTCATTTGTGTGCAAGTTAGAAGATCCGGTTTATTGTTTTTCCTGTTTATTGATGTAGAGAGCCGACTTGGTGAATATAATAAGTTGCGGATAATTGAGGAGTAATTTTTCAAGTGTTTTTATATTCGAACATGTTGATTTGGGACATTAATATGTTGTGGCCAACTTTGGTTGGTGTACATTGAAATCATGTGGGAATTAAGCTGATAGTTTGTAAATGTTTTTCTATTTTGTTGAATTTGACATGTAGTGATTAAATCCCTAGCGATGAATATATATAAGTGATCGATTATATAATTTTGATATAGATGAAAAGTGTGTTGATGTGTGTTGTGAATATTAGAAGGATTGTAGAGTGATAATGCATAGTTTCACTTTTTCATAAAAGGATTTATTATGTGAATTGAAGTAGAACAAAGCTGAAGAAGAGAATTAGACAAAAGGTCAAGAATTCGATTAATGAGCTTAACCAAAACTAAATTCAAGCATTAGTAGATGCCACTTTCTCAGTTCATATCTTTTGGATGTTATCCAAATACTTTTGTAAGACAATGAGCCTTTCTATTTTTGAGTAGTGAGCTCTAGGCAGTGTGCCTGAATGCAAGTGCTTTCCCATTTTGTAAAAAAATATTTTTGAGTATACTCAAATAACATTGTGGATTGACCTTGACCATGGTTTTTCCCTTAACATGGTTTCCATGTAAAAAAATTCATGTGTTATGGTGTTGTGGTTGCTTGTTTTATGATCATGCATATTTCTTTTGGTTGTATGTTATAAGTGCTTTAAGGATCAGATTAATAAAGTTAAAAAGTGCAGAACACTGATTCAGCCCCCCTCTCAGTGTTCCTTGATTCCAACAACTTTACTTAGTCAGAAAACCATATCTTCCTGATCAGTCAATTGAAATCCATCAGGTTGCTCAATATACACTTCATCCAATTCACCATTTAAAAATGCTGACTTGACATCCATCTGATAAACCTTGAAGTTTTTGCAAGCAACATAAGCAAGAAATAGTCTTATAGCTTCAATCCTGACAACAAGAGATAAATGCTCTTCAAAGTCAATTCCTTCCAGCTGAGAATATCCTTTACACACCAGTCTTGCTTCATTTCTAACAACTTCACCTTGCTCATTTAGTTTATTTCAAAAGACCCATTTAGTTCCAATTAGATTTTTGTCCTTAGGTCTAGGACCAAGATTCCATGTATCATTATTCTCAATTTGTAGTAGTTATTTCATTGATTCCATCCAATGTTCATCTTTGCATGCTTCATTGGCATTATTAGGCCCAATCTTTAAAATCAAGCAGTACTCTTCTGCAATTCTTCTCCTAGTCTGAACACCTTTATTCTTATCACCTATAATATGATATTCTAAATGATTTAGTCTTACATACCTTGGAGTCTTAGGCTCTTGAAATTCAGTCTCTTGTGCTTACTTCTACACTTTCACTAGTTTCTTCCTCTTGATTTTCGTGATTCACCGGAATGATTTGAATTTGTTTTAGAGTCTGAACTTCCTATCATTTTTTTGAACTGTCATTCTGATCATTTGAATCATATCCACAAGTTCTGGATGGTATAAATTGTCTTCATCAACCTTTACATTAATGCTTTTAATTACTTTTCTCAATCTCTTATTGTAGCACCGGTAGGCTTTACTTTTAGTAGAATAACCAAGAAAGATTCCTTCGTCACTTCTAGCATCAAACTTTCCTATATATTCATCTCTTTTGATATAGAATTTACTCCCAAATATTTTGAAGTATCTAACAGTAGGATTATGACCAAACCATAGCTCATAAGGAGTCTTACCAGTATCACCTTTGACATGTACCCGATTGAGAGTTTAAATCATAGTACTCACAACTTCTCTCCGGTAGATATGAGGAACATTTCCTTCTAGCATCATAGTCCTAGCAGCTTCTTGAATTGTCCTGTTCTTCCTTTCCACAACTCCATTTTGTTAAGGGGTCTGCGGGGGTAGATAATTGTCTCTTTATCCCATTGTTTTCATAGAAAGAATGAAACTCACCGGAAGTGAATTCACCACCTCTATCTGATCTTAGACATTTAATCTTCAAACCTGTCTCTGTCTCAAGCATAGCCTTGAAAATCTTGAATTTCTCTAGAGCTTCAAATTTTTCCCTTAAGAAAGTATCCCACATCAATCTAGAATAATCATCAATAAGTAACATGAAATACCTGTCACCTTGTAAGCTTCTGATTCTAGAAGGACCACACAAGTCAGTATGCATAAGCTTCAACATTTCATTTGAACAATATTGTTTGCTTCTGAATGAAACTCTAATTTTCTTCCCTAACTGACATTCCTTGCATATAGTATTAGTAGGTTTCAGGGAAAAATTTAAGAAACCCCCCCCCTCGGCATAGGTGTAAAATCTTGGCGAATCCTGTATACTTCCCGATGAAAAATATTTATTTTATTGGCGATTTTTTTTGTTTTTCAAGAAAAAAAAAATCCCAATTGGCGAATCTTTTTTAATCCCTGGAAGTTCCTGGAAAATCTTGGCGAATTGCAATTTTTTTTAATCGAATAAAATATTTTTCATTGGCGATTAAAACCGTTTTCAAACCAGAATTTTTTTTCATTGGCGATTAAAACCTTTTTTCAAAGCAAAAAATATATTTTCATTGGCGAATTAAAAAGAATCTCAAAATTAAAAAAAAATCTATTGGAAAAATAAATAGATATGCCGACGAAAAATCATAGGGGCGTTCGATGAATGTTCGATGGACGACTGTAGCTGCATTCCGTAAGTAAATATCTAAAGCACTAGACTTGTGATTTGAAACCTTCAGAATAACACTATAACCGTTAGTTGCGGACATGTGGCAAGATCAAGGCTCATCGCTCATCACTCATTCTGTCTTTTCAATGCCTCGACATTTTATATTTCATGTAATTGAAATTCTCAATCTTTTTGAAGAAAGTGTGGTTGTCGTACTACTAGTGTAGGTAGTGGCGACGATTAATGCCATATGTGATATGAACATCTGAAGCAATTTCTTGGACAACTCATAGGTTTAATGAAACAAGATCTGTAACGATTTCATATCGTTTGAAATTTGAGTGATTTTGACAGCTTGCCAGCTTGAGGTACAGTTCAAGTTGGCATGTAGCCAGATGTCAATCATATTAAACATTTTAATTATACAAGTTGGTAGCGGCACTGGTGGCCCATAAATAGGGGTAGTGATTCAGTGAATTGTAAGTGCCATAAGGGTTTTTATTTTCTAGGGTTAATAAGGATCCACGAAGAAGATGATGTAGTATTGGGGATACTATAAATTCTCCTACCTACAGCTATGTAGTTACATAGTAATCAGTAAAAGACGAATTTCCTTCAAGTTCAGAATGGGTGGAATTGGAAAGAAGTTGATATGGTTAACCTGAATTCTCAGATGGGTTTTGAACTAGGATGAGGAGTTTTGATGGAGGTAAGTGCTATACCAGTGCATGGAAGCTGCGTGCAAAATATGGGAGCAGATTTGCTTCTCCTCTTGTATTCTAACAACTCCCATTTCCCCAGCATTGCTCTGGTTCTCAAAGGGGATAAGTACATTTTGTATCTTCATGACTCCCATTTCCCTAGGACTGATTAGAACCCCCTTTCCCCAACATGGTTGGAAAATCCACCAGCAGAAGCTTGGAATCATGAATTTATTTTTAGAGCCACATTTGTATTACGTTGTCACCAACAGAAGCTTGGAATCATGCATTTATTTTTAGAGTTACATTTGTAGTAAGTTTTCAGTAGCAGAAGCTTGGAAATTGGAATCAATTTGTAATCCATTGTAACAAGCAACAACTTGGATTAAATTATTAAATTTTATCTATGTAAATTACTAAAGTGGCACGCTAACATATATTATTTATACAAAATAGGACCTACAGTGCTACTCGTCTGTAAAAAGATATGTAATAATGTGACATTGTAATTTAGTTGCAATAAAATAAATGGTTTTGTTGTGTTATTCTTTATTCCTTGAATCTTCATTATTCATTTATGCTTAAGAGAAAAGAGTTGTTTTCTGAGTTGAGAACTTCAGTGTCTATTAATAATTTAATATATTCAAATCATATTTTTCCTTTTGAGAAATTAAGTAATATACTTTATGTAATATGCACTTGATAATTCATGGTTATATCAAGCCATCGAGGGAATGCAATCATTTGTTCCACCGATGTTAATGTGTTACAACGATGTGCTTACTTTTGTTGACTCTATCAGTATATCAGGGAGCACACCTTATGAGTTATGAGTCTTCGCCTTCGGGCTATCGGCGGGGCTGTGATTGGGGTTCCACCGATAAAGCATTGTTAGGCCAATGCCTATGGTATTGACTTTAAAAAACATGCGTCATGTTTATTTTTTTAAGTTAATATCATAAATTACTCAAGTTTCAACCATTGGATGAACATTTGATGTATGGTTGTAGTTGCATTCCATAATGAAATGCACAGAGCGATGGGCTTCCCAAATTAAACCTCCAAAATCACCCTATAACCGTTAGATTTAGAAAGATCAACAGTTAAGATTAAGAAGTTGTAACTTGCAGACCTAAGATGTGTCATTCAATTTAATGTTCCAATTTCGAGAAACAAAGCATTTAAAGCACTTTGTACTACTAAGTGTCAACTCAAACTGTCAAGTGATTAATGTTTATTTTTAAAGTTAATATCATAATTCATAAATTACTCAAGTTTCAACCGTTGGATGAACATTTGATGTATGGTTGTAGTTGCATTCCGTAATGAAATGCACAGAGCGATGGGCTTACCAACTCAAACCTTCGGAATCACCCTATAACCGTTAGATTTAGAAAGATCAACGATTAAGAATTTGCAACTTGTAGTCTTTTAGACCTAACTCCTAAGACGTGTCATTCACTTTAACGTTCCAATTACGAGAAAAAACGCATTTAAAACACTTTGCACTTTGAAATTGTACAGTAATTTTTAAATTCTTCACTCTTCAGATTGTTCATTGTAGTGCACCACCTTGTTTTGGATTCCACAGTTCCACTTCCAACAACGCCATTCTAGTTTTCAAGAGTCGGGACTCAGAATCTAGGTAAGTGAAAGAATTCTCGCGGCTACGTTTCATCGTTTGACATTTCTTAAAATATTATTTTGTCAAAGTTTAAAGTTTGCATTTAGGGACTCAATAATTCATTAAAATTAAGGAGGACTAATAGGTATTACTTATTAAGGAATTAAAATTTCACAACTTCACATTAGTATAAGCATGTCTACCACTAGTACCACTAGAGAAATGTCCGATAAAAAAAACATTATGCAGAATTGCTTAAAATCCCAGGTTTCACCGATGGGTACCATGATATTTATGATCCTGAAATATATGGTAGGCGTACCTCGAAACTTATATTTTTATCTTAGAATAAGGCTGCAAAGCAAACAAAAGTTGATAGTATCAATGCACTGTGGGTAACTGGATTAGGGCACATGATGTTACATGAAGTTTTCCCTTGCCCATAATTTATCATGGTCTGTGCCGAAAATTATGATGATAAGAAAATAGCAATTGTTAATAAAGATAACCAAGAAGAATTGTAATCCATTAATGCAGAAGAACTTGGAAAAGTGTTGGGGTTTAGAACTGAAGAATTTGGAAACCACCACATTGACCTAGAAAAGCTTGCTAGTGATTATGAAGCAGTGGAAGAAAGGCTGAAAAATGATTTCTTAAATAAAATAGTTAAGGATAGAAACAAATTGAAAGGTGATCATAAGCCTCCTTATAATTTGGATATTTTTAAACCATGGGTTCTGGATACTATTTCCATGCTAGCATTTTGCCTCGGTCTAGATAGCAATTTGGAAGTTGGTGCAAGCCTCCTTGAAATGGTATATAATATCCATTATGCTGATGAACATGTCGAATATAATTATACTAAGTACATTGTAGAATCCATGCATAAACATTTTTTAATGATTAAAGTAGGTTCCACCAAGACATTTAGGTTCACAACCTACTTGTGGCATCTTTTTCTATTCAAATTTAGAGGAATATTTCAGACCAACAAGCTTTAGATTAAGCCCTATAATAATGTAGAGGAAAATAAAATGGCTCTAGTATATGAATGGACCATTGAGATAAGGATGCATCATTCTCAAAGGAACTATAGTCATTTTGTAGACTACTTTTTGGCTCCATTGCATCAAGTAATTACAAATACTCCAATGCCTAGATTGCCTATGTAATGTAGAAAATGCATGCAACTAGGAAAAGAAATACAATTGGCTGATTGGTACTTAATGGAAGAATATACTGTGCTAAGATTTTATGGATCGGGAGTACAAACAACCATAGAAACTTCCAATACATGTGACAAAAAGGATTTTTGCATTGGAATATGTAAGGCAGGTGTAGAGTGCTGATGAACTACACTTTCTCAATCAACAAAAGAAGACCTTATTTCCTTCTTTACCTTTTTCATGTGGAGGGTTCACATTCGAGAGAAAAGCATTTAGTGTGGCACATAATATTTTGATTTTTTTTGACTTTGATGCTATCTGTCACTGGCAATATGATCCATGTGACATCATTAAATCAATGATTGTGGCCAATAGGAATGCTGCAAATAGAATTCAACATCAAAGTAAACCCTTGCTTGAAAACTTGAGAAACAAGGATTCTTGTGATGAGGTCAAAATAGAAATGGAGAAAAGTGCTGCTGAGAATGGTATTTCTTTTGAACAATTGTCAGAGGAAATTATGGCATTGCACCGAAAGACAATCAGGACATACAACAATTTTTATGAAAAAAGTGATAAAACATCTAGTAGAGTAAAAATTACAGGTTCTCTAGAGAAGGGAGTTAAAGATAAAAAATGGTCACGATAAAAAATTACTACCTTTTGGTCTATGAGGAAGGACCTAGGTGATCCAAGAGCTCTTGCAGAGTATGGAGCTAACGAAGAAGATAAAGAGTTTAGCAAATTGTGGAATATAGAGCATCCTGATCAACGTGGAAGCAAAGGAAGTGATGAATCTGATGATGATATTGATAGTGAAGAAGAAGAACAAAGCCATGCCAATTACAAACCTAGTTTAAGTGAGGCCACAAAAGAAGCATATGCTTCAACATATACTTCATGAGAAACCATACTTGAAAAAATTGGTTATGAAGTTGGTCCTTTGGGGTCCAAAGGACAAGGCCCTTGGACAATAACATATGTTGAGCATAGAAAAATAGTTGATAAATCTGGCCTTGGGCTTGGAGGTGAAAAAGTAGAAAGAGGGCCTACAAGTCAAAATCAATTTATTAGAGCTTCTAATCCTCATCCTCATGGTCAAATACAATCACAACTAGGACATGCCCTTGGTGGTCAACTTAGTGCAACTGGGAGTGGCATTGGTGGCGATGGTATGGGTAGTAGTACTAGTAGTGGTCAACATGTGCTACAACGAAAAATTACACACAATACTAAGAGGAAAACAATAAAAGATACCACATAAACACTAGGTGATCAAGGCAATCAAAAGAGGGAAAGGATTTTGATAGGTGCAAGTCACACTATCAGTGGATCCACTACAAAGGAGTTATTTCCAGGCACTCCCCCAATTCCAGTTAGTGTGGGTGCGACATCATTAGCAACTGCAAGTACTCCTATTCCTTCGCCATTCAAACATTACATTGTTCCTGCCAGGTTATGATTTCATTGAAGAGTTTAAAAAGAAAAGAAGCAATTGTGGAGAGTGCGTCTGCTGTAACTTCAGAGCCTGCAACAACCATGGTATTACCCACATTTGACACAAATAAAGAAATCATGGAGTACACAATTATTGTTCCCACAGTTCAAAACAAGCCAACAAATTAGATGGATCGATCTGAATACCAGGTAACCAATTTTTAGTTGGAAATTTTTGGCCTAAAAAATGCTGACAAAATTAATGTATCAAAGAAGAACAATTAATTGGTGTACATATCATTGTTAAAGAAAGATAGAGAGAAGAAAAGGTTGTAGACCCAAATAGAAAAGTTATAGGCAGACATAGCAAGTGAGAAAGCAAAGAGGAAAGTAGTAGATAACAAGAGCAATGGATTAGAAAAAAGAATAATAAAATCTATCTCTACATCAATAAGCAAAGATGATAAATCAAATGAGAGAGAAGTGAATGACCTGAAGCGAAGACTAGATGAGAGCAACAAGAAATATGATGAGGAAAAATCCACTTCAGAGAAATTAAGACTAAGTGTTGTGAATGGAAATGCACAGTGGGAATATAAATTGGAGAAACAAAGAAAAACTAATGAAATATTGGAGACAGAGCTGGTGGAAGTAAAAGAAGAAATTAAGTCTTCTCAAAATAAGTTATCTGCATTTTGTAGAGATACAGTGAGGCATATGAAACAAAATATCTGGGATGAAATAATGCAGAGGTTTGATCATTTGTGTGACATGTTTCAATTGATTGATGCTATTAGACAACATTATAAGAAGCTCAACAAATATTTAGTGGAAAACAAAAACGTGTTGGAATTAGAGAAATCTGTAAATCAAGCTCTACAAACAATCTACAAAGCCAGTGACAATGATCTGAAATCAAAAGGGATTACTAATCGGATTGAAACCTCAATTAAGTTGTCATCTATCATTGAAAAGTGTTCAAGAATGTGTGGAACAAAGGAATATTTGCATTTGGTTGCAGACAAGATGAAGGTGGTGGATGAAAAGGTAAGGAACTTCACAGAGATTGGTTTTCCAGAGGCTTTTGACATAAATGAGCGATTCATTGGAAATTATTGTTTTTAGAAAGAAGATGGAAGGTGCAACGAAGATTGATTTGGACCAGTTTCCTCAGAACCCAGATGTGAACTATTTGGATTCCATCAGAACACTGATAAATTTGAATGCAAAATTGACTAAAGAATTCAAGACAGGTTCCACTTCCAATTACAATCATGAAATGTTAATAAAACTTCAAGTCAAACAACATCAATTAGAACAAATGGAAATTCCACCACCTAACGAGTGGAAGTTGCTAGAAAAGGTGATACAATGACTTGATTGATTATTTTCAATCTCCATTGTATTGATCTTCCAAGTTCCAACTTAGCTTTGTGCAGACTTGTCTTTGGGCATTGGCAATATTTTGCATTGCCAATGCCAATATGTACTCCTTCATGTGAAATTCAATTAAAAAGCTCAAATTCAGACTTCAGTAATATGATGATGTTCAATTATCTGGATTTTATATTATTTATTTTATCATTTGAACTAGTGATGAACTATTAGCTCATTATATTTACTTGTTGGGAGAGCTTCTAAGTTATGGACGTTGAACTGTTAGCTTCTATTATGTTTTGACTAAAAATCCTGATCAGTATCCACCAACTTACACCTCACCCACATCCCACATACTGCAAAAATACACTACATTTGATTTTATGATTAGCACAAATTGCAGAGATTTGTGTGACAAGATCCATTTTGTGGTCCATATTACTACTTAATAAATGATCATGTCCATAAATAAATATAAAACCCCATAGTCACAATCCCTATTCCTGAAGAACTCAAATTCAATGTACTGACAAATTAAATGTACTTCCACACACTCAATTTGAATAACATAACCATCCACTTTGGAGACAGCCAAATAAGTTAATAACTTATAAGCACATGAATCCACAATAGTTGAACAATCGAAAGCAAATCATTAAATATGTGCAACCTTCTCCATTGTATTGTTCTTCAAAGTTCAAATGATATGCATTATAAAAATAGTTTATAATATGAGATGGATGGGCGAATTAGTGCAATCTATTATCTATCTTCTTACTATTTTCTACTCTAAAGTCTAATTAAAAATGATGTGATGATCCATTGATCTCCTATTGGGGTCTTGATCTCTCTTATATATGAGAGGCAACAAGCTACAAACCCCTTGCAAAAAGTCATGACGTTTGACAACTACACATAACTCAAATTATAAATAAAACAATGTCGCAGGTGAATGCACTGATTCGTTAATCTCCAAGTAGAAGCCTGTGACCACTAACCACCTAAGATCTGTTCAAGGCTTCTACTCCATGATAGGGCACCCATCATGTTGTCGACTGGCGTTCTTCCTCTAAATCTGATGATTGTCCCATTGGATCTGATTCTGACACATCTATAGTTTGGCTAATAAACAGATTGACTGCAAAGAGGTGATAGATGTACTCCTGTTCAGCATAGGTGTCCATGTTAGAGATCGCCTCTTTCATATCATATTCCATAGACATTATTTTTTCAAGTTTCTTATGAGTGTTTTGTAAAACCATAACCTCGTCATTTATTTATTTCAACACAATAGTTAAAATCCCAACAAGCTCTTCCTTCCAATCATCATATTCTCATGGATTTTCAATGCCAAAATGAAGTGTCGGGAGTGGGACTGAATAAAAGAAGTCTAAATCTTCCCTAAGCTTTTTATGATATCCATTATGTGATTCTACCAACTTGTTATATGTCAACAATATTTGTCCTTTCATGATATTCTTATCTACGAGCTCCTTTTTTTTCTCCATCATTCTAGGCTGCAATCGTTCATTCTCCACCAATGCAATGCGTGTCTGTTTGAATACTTTCCAATATTCAATAGCACATTTCATCATTTTGTTGAATTTTTCTTTTATCATTTTAGATACAATGTTATATTTGATGGTTTTCACTTCTTTCTCCAATTCTTTGCATTTCCCTTAGGATTTTAGATGGCAATTCTTCTAGTAGGCTACATCAGCCAATGCATCAAGCACTCTCTTATATTTTTCAAGCCATGGGGAGTACAACTCTGATGTGGAGGAGGAAGATGTTTTTTCTCTTTGATTTGCTAGCTCCTTTTTCAATTTTTCATTTTCCTTCATCAAATTTTCAATCTGTGCTCTGGTAAATTTTGCCACATTTATGTTCAATTCTACTATCTCCATAGGGTTGGTATCCACTACTTGTTGAGCCAAGAGATGACCAAACACTTGGTTTGGATTACTAATTATAGCAGGTCTTTTATCATGGAGATATAGTGACCAAATAAGCAAGATGGCTTCATCTAGGTTGTACCCAGATCCTGAATACATTTTGTCACTTGCTTCTTATGTTAAGTTCATTGTCGTATCCCCTCTTTTTCTGAAGCTATCAAATACAATTGAAGAGCTAATATCCCACCCTGGAAGGAACAACACTCCAGCTTCTTGAAGCAATTCCCTACCTCTTTCAGGAGTGATGGACTCCATTTCCTTTTCTACCTCCCTTTTCAATTCCTCCAGAGTGGTTGCCTCATGTTCAGGAGTGATATCATCCTGAATCTGTTGTCTCATTTTTATACCTTTATATTCATAAACAAATGATTTAAATTCAGAAGATTTAACAAAATCACAATAAGAAATAAACTGTTGTCTAGCCCTGACCCTCACATCATCAGATAGTTCATTTGATGCCTCAAATCTTAGAATATTCTGCTCTTGAGGGGGCTCGTACTGTGCAATTACAGGAGCACTGATTTGTTTGACCTGCTCACCCTCTTCATCACCCTACTCTTCTTCACTTATATCAGTATCTATAGAAAAACATACCTCAAGAGTAGGATGTGAAGGTATGTAATCCAAGGGTTCTATGTCTTCAGCTTGTACTCCTGAAAAGGTTGCATGAGGTGCATCACAAACAACTGGGGGAACATCCTTTACCAGTTCATTGACATGAGCGATGAGTTGCTCAATTCTTGTTAAAGGATCCTGTATCTCACCAAATGCCTTTGAATAAGATGGGAAATTTTTTCTCTTCCATTCCTCTGCAAGAATAATCTTGTTATAGGCGACCATTATTTCCTTGGTGGAAGCCTCATCATGGTTTCTTATGACATCTTCAATTGAGAACAAATGTTCATACCCTGATAGCCCCTACGATAATCTTGCCTTGTGAATAAACCCTTCTGCATCAAATTGTTTCCTTACATCATCTAGAGGTAGGTTGTACTGTGCTAATTTACCATCAATTTCTCCATATCCTTCATTGTCAACCACTGTAAAGTCTCCAAAACATAAGGTGTTGGGCATAATTGATTGTTTGCTATGTCCTTTGAGGTGTTTGGAATTAGATTTTTCCAATTGCCTCACAATTTCTAAATAAGAAATTCGGTCAGGAACTACTCGTGGAATCAAGTGTGGAGCCCCTTCGAACCCATAAACCCTTATCACTGTACAATCAGGGAAAGCATACCAATCTCCCCAGTTATGATTCACTTTATTTCTTCGGTCATTTTCCATTGGTCTTAGAAATATTTGTACTTTTGGGGATAGGTTATAATTGCACATATATCCCAACAACTTCATCAATGGTTTTACAAAATATTCTTCAAGATAAAGGTAATGAGACCTACCAAATCGGCTATCCTGCAATGAAGTCCACATTTGTACAGGATTAAAATCTCCATTTTCATCTGTATCTTTTATCCTTAATTCTTCACTCCAGACACCGCTGACTTGTCCCTCGTACAATAGCAAATGCATAAGCAAAGAATATTGTTCAAAAGTAATATTATCACTATTATGATTTTATCTTTTCAAGCCCTCGATGTAGGGCGTTGGCCAAGTAGCTAGCATAATCAAATGGCCTGGAATCCTTTCTTTGTATGTCTGCAACTAAGACCATTGGGGCAAACGACATGAGAGGCGGAACCTCTACTCCCAAAACCTGACTAGCTAAATAATAGGTGTATTGGAAATACTCTTCGAACAAATCTTCATGGAAAGGAGGGTTTTCATTGCTAGAGAACCTCCTAAGTTGTCCTCCTTCATCCCTGGGCCTATGCAAAGGTAATTTCCATCTCTTATAGCTAGTATCCATGTGGCGATACTCTATCAAGAGATCTTTGACCGTGAATGATAAATTCAATGAACACTCTAACTGAAATACATTAGAAATGAGATCCCTAGAAATAACAAGCATGCCACCCCTGCCATGTGACTGAATAGTTCTTTTCTTGGGGTCATATCTGATAGCAAGAGCTTTAATTAGCTCTGCGTTCACAAACGACACCACAAGTCTTCCCAGGTTCAACCTCCATGGATTGCAGACTGGTTGAAACCTAAATTGTTTTCTGTAATGGTACATGAAGAGGTCGTACCCTCATTGTGGTGTCCAAATATCCCCTAAGCCCTTTTTTTGTCCCATAGTCGATCCATGGAAGGATTCATTTGAGCACTCCTCTTGGGTCTCAGCCCTTACCCATGACTTTGATCTATCAGGTCTTCATTTAGGAGTCTCTTAGGCTTTTCAATTTTCTATTTTTTAGCTTTGGGTTTGTCTGTACTCTCTTCCATTATTTAAATCTTAAGCTTTTGATGAAAATAGCTTCTCAGCTGGGTCTGAAAGTGAAGTACTTACATGAGTCTCGCCGAGTCACCTCCACAGTCCACCGGTCTTTGTTGCGTTAGAACTCTAAATTTTTGCCTTTCTGCTTCTGCCCTAAGCAAAATATTCCAGGATTTTGTAACAACTATGCGATCAACTTGTGATATAATTCACTTCGATTCTGGTTCATAAATGCACCGCAACATGGCTGCACGATGCCCCGAGATGTCACATCAGTCTTTCACTGATAGCCACCCTCTCCACCGATGGACACCTATCCTTCGTTCTATCGGTGGGACACCGAATAATGTTGCCCTGATGCACCATAGTTCCCCCGATATACTTTATGCATTCGGTAATTCATGCCCATGGTTATAATTCAATGATTCATGGTTACTTTTGTTGACAACTTGACTTGATCGGTATATCAGGAGAGCACCTTAGGAGTCAGCCCGATAGAGTATTGTTACACTGATACTAGGTTGTGAGCTATTTTCATCGGGCCATCGGCGGGACTGTGATGGGGGTTCTTCCGATGAAGCATTGTTAGGCCGATGGTATTGGATTTTGCTAGGAATGGGGGAAGGACTATGTCACTACAAAATTTCAAATTTGTTTAATATTTATGGATGCAATGTGAATGTAGGCTATAATATGGATCTTGTCATACAAATTTCTACAATTTGCATTGTTCATAAAATCAAATTGGTATATTTTTGTGATTATTGGTAAAATAAGATAATTCATGCCCATGGTCATAAATTATAATTCATGGTTACTTTTGTTGACAACTTGAATCATCGGTATATCGGGAGAGCACCTTAGGAGTCTGCTCGATAGAGTATTGTTACACTGATACTAGGTTGTGAGCTATTTTCATCGGGCCATCGGCGAGACTGTGATGGGGGTTCCGCCGATGAAGCATTGTTACGCCAATGGTATTGAATTTTGTTAGGAATGGGGGAAGGACTACGTCACTATGAAATTTCAAATTTGTTTAATATTTATGGATGCAATATGAATGTAGGCATTAATATGGATCTTGTCACACAAATTTCTACAATTTGCATTGTTCATAAAATCAAAGTGGTATATTTTTGTGATTATTGATAAAATAAGATAATTCATGCCCATGGTCATAAATTATAATTCATGGTTACTTTTGTTGACAACTTGACTCTATCGGTATATCGGGAGAGCACCTTAGGAGTCATCCCGATAGAGTATTGTTACATCGATACTAGGTTGTGAGCTATTTTCATCGAGCCATCAGCGAGACTGTGATGGGGGTTCTGCCAATGAAGCATTGTTAGGCCAATGGTATTGAATTTTGTTAGAAATGGGGGAAGGACTACGTCACTATGGAATTTCAAATTTGTTTAATATTTATGGATGCAATGTGAATGTAGGCTATAATATGGATCTTGTCACACAAATTTCTACAATTTGCATTGTTCATAAAATCAAAGTGTGGTATATTTTTGTGATTATTGATAAAATAAGATAATTCATGCCATGGTCATAAATTATAATTCATGGTTACTTTTATTGACAACTTGACTCTATCAGTATATCGAGAGAGCACCTTAGGAGTTATCCCGAAAGAGTATTGTTACATCAATACTAGGTTGTGAGCTATTTTCATCAGGCCATCAGCGGGATTGTGATGGGGATTCCGCTGATGAAGCATTGTTAGGCCGATGGTATTGAATTTTATATAATTTATAAAATATCATCAACTACGGTTTGAATTTGGCATATGATTCATGAAGTGCAATTAGCAATATAATATAAAATATCATGGAGACTTGGAGTGCAATATAAAATAAAATATCCTGAACTTGAAGTGCAATGATTCACAATTTATTTGAATACACTATAAAAAATAATCAACTACAGTTTGGAATATGATTCATGCAGTGCTTGAGTGCAATATAAAATAAGACATCATGAAGTACAATGATTCACAATTTCAATGTTCATTGAATACAATATAAAATATCATCAACTAAAGTTTGGACTTTGGAACAATGGAAATTGATTCATGAAGTGCAGTAAAAATACCTAAAACTTGCTAATTCTCTTCCATTTCCCAAACGGAGTTAGGGTCCTCAAACTGATGCTCATCTTCAGATAAAGTAAAAGAGTCATCTTGATTCTGAGACTGCTCTGCACTTTCTTTGACATGTGTCTCAAATTCAACATTCATTATTTGATTTGTGTCAATTTCAATATCATTGTCATCTATCCTAGGCCCACTACCACTACCACTAGTACTACCGCCAATACCGGCGACTCTTGGAATTGGAGAGCCTATGTTGCACAAATTGGTCCTTCTTCTTTCACATGTGGACCTCCAGATTGTGAGTTCCCTTTCAAAAGGAAATTTTTTGACATTATATGTAGTTCCTTTCATCCTCAAGCAATTTTCCAAATTCTTGTCCAGTTTGTTTCTTAACTTTGATTTCGAAAACCCCAATGTACTAAAAACTCTCTCATCCTCCACCGACCCCAATATAATTGTTTGACATAAATCAACAAGTTTGAAATATCCTGACATCGAACCATGCAATATTTCACTCTGACCTAAGATTGTCCAAACATTTTTTATTGATCCCGGTTCAAAGGCCTTCTCCTTGCCCATGGAATTATACTTGTCCCTCATAGCTATTGTAAAACTCCCACATTGCTTTCTAAGCTTATTTTCATTGAAAATTCCTTCTATTGTCTACTCATTGTATGTTACCTTTTTTGAAAATTGTCCGATCAAGAGTTTTACCTTATCATGGAAATATTTTGGGTTATCCGGCCAATCAAACTTGCACGAGGGCTTCGCTCATGAAGATATTGCAATGATGTGTTTGCGGGAACAACATTATGGGCTTTGCTCATGAATATATTTGTATTGGATGGTCCGGTTCAACTAATAAACTAATTGAAGGAGGCAGGCCAGTCGACAACCACTTCAATTAATCGGGGTCCCGAGTGAGGCCAATGGATGGAATGGAACACCCCCATCGGTTGAACTATGCTGAGGTCCAGCTTTCCTTCCATCGGTCTAATTCCCAATGAACCTTGTTCTCATCTAATCACTTCTCTATGCTACGACCAATGTTTATTCCTAGGGAGGATGGGAGTTCACCAAAACAATGAAATGTAGTTGCTAGTTTAGGATGGATAGTTGAAGAAGGGAAGCTTGTTTTACCCAAAATTGAGGATACACAATACCCATGGCTTCAAGTATTTCATGTCGAGGGAATCTTTCACGAATATCTAAGGAAAGAGATTTTGCAATTTCCTTCAAATTATCACTAACAGATTTAACAATGCCGTTAAAATCTTCCTCGTTAATAGGTACTCCTTTTCTAGAGTGCCTGGTTGTCTTACAATGGTACATTGGTATCTCATATCCACGTACAAAATAAATAAGTGCCCGCTTGCATTAAACTATAAATAATTATCAGGATTATTCAAGTCAATAATTTTCTGCCACATCAAATAATTTGCACCTTCTTGTATTAGATCTAGATATAGATGATTGAGGGCCAAGCATGTAAGTTTACGTAGATTGACATATTCATAAATATACATAGTTCTGTCTTGGGCTTTCTTCACAAGATTGTTCATCTCATCCAACATGGGGAGAAGACTAGCTAAAGTCAAGAGTGTCTCTATATCGCTTAACCTATGTAAGAGGTTAGGAGCTTTGTCTACTATGCTGCGATGCTCGTACATCACTCCAATCAAGGATTGATATTTTGAAAGAACTCGTTGTGCTGGTCCATGCAGGGAGATCCATTTGGTATCAAAATCCTTGAGAATCTTGTTTCCAGGTGTTATTCCCTCAGTAAAATGTTGAAATTCAAGGAAACATTTGGGACTTCGGAAAAAGTATGCGTGGGTCTCGCAAACTAGATTTTCAACTTTTGATACTGTAGGAAACTTGCTTACAATTTTGAATGCTAAATTCATTTTGTGGGCCATGCAGTGAATGTCAAGCATGTATGGTGCACAAGTAGTTTGTAACTTTGTGCAAAGACTGCTCCTTTGACCTTGCATCACTGCAGCTCCATCAACTCCTACACACACCAACTTTTTGGCAATTCTCAACTCATCCATACCTACAATTTCATTCAACCATTTCTTGACTAGTTCAAATAGATTTTGCAATGTTGAACTGTACTTCATTTTATGAACACAAAGAAGATGAGCTTGGAAAACATGTTGTTCTACAGTATACAAATGCATACAAACCCAAGAAGTATTGTCTACCGCAGTAACTTCATCTAAAGATAATGCAATGAAATTTGACTCTTTTAATTTCTTCTTTAAATCTTGCTTTTCCACTGCAACAAGACAGTTCACCCATTTCCGTCTAGCCTTTACTAACCAATGTGAGAAGGGAAAGTGGGGAACACTCAAATAAGATAATAAATCAAAATATTATGGGTAGTTTGTGATAGGATGCCCCCTGGACAAAATATGAAAAACAACACTCATCTGAATAGTTTTTGACAGATTTGATGTTGCCATGGCTTTTCCAAAATGAGCCTCAAGTGTACCTTCACATTTTTTAATCTTCAAAATTCTATGGTTATGCTCTCCATAATCTGCGACATACTTAACATGAAGATATTCTTCCTTTGATTTCCATCATACGACTGATTGTTCTTCTTCGTCTATGATTTGTTTTTTCGTAAACTTAACCGATATGCTTTTTTATAGTGTCAAGCTTTAGCTGCATCATCTTGTCTCTTCCACATTTCCAACTAAAAATATTACATTTGACCTCTGTTTCCCTTTCAATATCATTTTCGTTTGATACCCCCACTGGGTCAAGGAATGGGTACTTCAACAACCAACCAATTTCAAAATTCCTTGTCATTTCCCACTCGCGTCCCAATTTTTCTTTGCCTTTTTTTTTTTTGCTACCAACATCATCCTCATCCAAGTCAATTATCTCATTCTAGCTATCCAGGGTATCCCTTGGAACATCTTCTGTGGTATCGCCATCCTCATTTGATACATTTTGATTTAACACAATGACAATCTCACCTTGACCTTCCTGTGGCGGAAGAGTTGATGATGTAACTCCATCTTCAATAATATTTGGTGGAAGAGTTGATGGTGTAGCTCCACCTTGATCTAATTGATTAGAAGCTTTTCTAATTCCAAAGTAAGAATGTATGGTACCTCCACGTTTTGGGCGTTTTGATGGCCTCCCAGTCTCTTCATTACCCTCCTGCTTAGGAGTCTTACCCTTGCTGCTCGACATATTGATATCTCACTTCGAATAAAAGCTGGAAAAAAATATCTTCTTGTTTAAGAAGGACAAACCGACAGAGAATATAGATCCCATTCCCTACTCAAAATTATGTTTAAGACTGAAGCAAGAATGGAAAACAGATAAAGAAATCTTATTATTATAACTAATAACTAATAACAGTATGAAGAAATGATCACTCACCTTTGAGTCTATGTTTTCGGGTTTCGTTGACTTCTGAATCGAGAAGTAGAACCTCAGAACCAAACAAAATATGTAAAACCGAACAAAATGTGTAAGAACAAATAACGTTTTCAATTGTATTTATAGCAATCCATATTTGGCGAATTTCGTGCGATTTTGAAATGGTATGTTAAAAATTTGGTGAATACCGCGTGCTTATACAACGATACCTTATAATTTTCAAGGTGAAATAGGTCATCATAAGCAACTATTTATAAATTTTAATTGGCGAAATGGGTCTTCACAAGCAACTATTTGTAAATTTAAATTGGTGAAATGGGTCCTCATATAATGTTGTTTTAATAGTATTGGCGAATATGTTGGTGTTTTATGACATGCTCCTCGGGATTCCAGGTGAAAATATTAATTGGTCCATTGGAAATGTGTAGTCTGTTATGGCGAATTTATTGCCTAAACATGCCTCGTAAAAAAAACCGTTGGTGAATGGACATGCATTGGACTGATAGTTTGTGAAATCCTAGCGATTTGAACACCTTGCTAGATACGGTAAATTCACCAATTTCGATAATGTCTGATTCCTAGAATTCGCCAATTGGCGAAGATTCACCACTAAAGTTATCCCTGGTAGGTTTTATCAACTTAGGAAGATATCTCACTACCTGGATAGAACTTATCTTGATAATATTGTCAAAGTTTACATGACGTAATCTCCTATGCCACAACCAAATTTCATCAACTTGAGCAATCAAACAACTTTTACAAGTAGTAATTAGGTGAAAGATATTACCTTTTATTTTTGTACTAGATGCAATCACATTTCAAAAAATCCCCAATATTTTACACTTTCCATCCTTGAATTGAAGATTATATCCCTTGTCAACCATCTGTCCAACACTTTAAGAGATTATACTTCAAACTTTCCACATATAAAACATCATCAATATTATGCTTAACATCAAAAGAAATGGATCCTCTACCATGGATTACACCAGATTTGTCATCACCAAATCTTACAACACCACCATCATAATTTTCTAAGCTCACAAATTTACTTTTATCACTTATCATGTGATGAGAGCATCCACTGTCAATCATCCATTCATCTTTTTCTTCAACTCTAGCAGCTAGAGATTTCTCCACATTTATGCAACTAGTAGATTTAGTAGGTACTGGATTATTTTCCTTGATAACAATAAATACCCATTGATCCTTACTTACATTCCCTTTATCAGATTCATCATCTATCACACCTTCATCAACAAAAAAATAACAGTTTCTTTGAAATCTAGGCTTGTTATTTCTTGGCTTAGGAACTCTTTCAGGACACCTTGAGGCAAAATGACCTATCTTATTACAAGAAAAACATTTAAGAGGAAATTTCCGTTTATACTTACCTTCTCCTTTAGCTACCCTTTTGACAAGAAGTGCTTCAAGCTCATCTAGTTTTCTCTCTTCTTCTTCAATCTCTCTCATTTCCTACTCATACTTGGACATTTTTCTAGAAGAACTTTCTCCTGGGTCATATCTCTGCTTATCTTTCCTGGATATCGTAGCTTTGAATGCATATTCTATCTTAGGAAGATATTCACCAAGCTCACTTAACTCAAAGGAAATAAGCTTACCAATCAACATATCTCTGGTTACATTTGTCACAGTCTGAATCTCCTCAATAGCAACAACTTTGTGTTTGTATGCAACAGGCAAGGATCTGAGCACTTTAGCAACAATCTTTGATTCTTCCAATGTTCCACCAGCACATCTGATACTACACACAAGTTCATTCACTCTCCGCATAAAGGAAGTGATATTATCATCTTCACCCATTCTCAATGTTTCATATTTCCCTTTCAGGCTCTGCAACTTAGCAATCTTCACATGGGTATCACCTTCATACAAATGTTCCAACTTTTTCCAACTTTTTGTAGATCTCATAAGCAGTCTCAAGCTCCATTACATTTGTCACTTTAGAATAAGGCAGATCACTCAAAAATGCTTCCTTAGCCCTGATATTGTACTCGGCTTCTTTAATCTCACCTACAGTAGAAGGACCATTCTGAGGGATGATATATCTATTCTTTGTAATTGTCCAGTAGGGTTCACCAATGTATCTTATATGACACTCCATTCGAGTCTTCCAAAGAGAATAATTTGTTCCATCGAATCTCATATTATCCTTCTTATATGTCGCCATCCCAGATCACCTCAAGTGATCAAGCTACTCTAGAGGAACCAACTTTGATACCAATTGTTGGCAGCACAAGGGCAAACAACTGAGAGCGGGTTGAATCAATTGTCACAAAAAATATACTTATTAAACTTATTCTCAGATCTGATAAGTAAACATGAAATCATAAACCATCATCACATCAGAAAAAAACATAAAACCAAGATTTTTGTGTGGAAACCATGTTAGGGGAAAAACTGAGGTGGAGATTAGTCCAAAAGTTTATACTTTGTTAAACGTATTATAATTGGGGAATGCACATGAATTCAGGCACACTACCTAGATCTCACTACTCAAATACAAAAAGGGCTTATTGCCCAAAGGAAGACACACTATCTTACAGTCACATTCAGATTACATCCAACAGATCTTGAACTAATAAAGTAGCATCTTCTAATGCTTGATTATAGTTTCGGTTAAGCACATAAACACTTTCTTCTGCTCACTCTTCTTCACACTTTACTTCTGCCTTTGAAATATTAGAACCTTATTTGCACACAACACTTGCACATCTCGCTTCTTTCACACTTCAAATGGTACAAACAATCAATCATATATATCCGCAACTAAGAATAACATCAACTACATGTCGACCCAACAAAATATAAAATGTGTACAAGTCGTCGGCCCAAATCAATGAACAATTATCAATGTGAATCAACCAATGTCGACCAAAGCATAGTAGGGACCAAAAAAAACATGTCTCAAACATGAAACACCTTAACCAATTAGCCTCGAAGATCCACAACACGCTACAATCACCCTATCGGTCATGAACATGAAAAACATGAACTCACAAAAGAAAATCACCAATCATGAGCACATTGATCAATGCGAACCAACAACACAGATAGAGAGTGATCTAGAAACATCCACAAGCATCATGAATCACCACAAAAGCATTCACAACAACTCAAATTACTATAATCACATCATCTTCTTTCAGGAACACCAACTAAAGCAACATAACAACTGTCAGAACACAAATACTCATAACTTGATCAAATCTTCATACGAACCTCTAAAATTTCTGATGGATAAAATAGATATACTTGAAAACAAACCCTTTAATCCACAACTTCTCACCATCACTATACTAAACTAGCCATCATATTGAACTTCATTGCTTCACTAACAACCTACAACTTATTTTATTACAATTTTCTCAATATCTTCGACATATACAACCTTAAAGACATTAATGCCAATAGTGTTGACATCAATGAAAACCACATATCAGAAATATCAAACATATATATAGTATAATTCATGCTAAACATGAGGTGACATGTGCCACATTGGATTGATATTAATTTGATTATAAGGGTCAAATTTATTCGGTATAAGTGAGAAGAGTTCCACAAAGGAAAGATAAATTTTATACCAATATTCTCAAAAGAGGTTCTAATGTTATTTAATAATGAGAAGGGTTGAGAATCTTTATATCAATGGATGTCACCTTGGAATTATTTCTAGTGAAATCTAAAATATTCCAATGTTGAAGGAACTCATAAATTTAAAAAACCATAAAAAAATGTTCTAAAGTGGTGCTCATTATGGGTTCAAACCTAAGGGGATGGTGCGAAGGTAGTGGTACCATTGTATGCCTTACAAAGATCAATGTCTAGTGTACCTAGGAGGATGCCAACATGGTTGTAGCTAGTTAAAACTAATGAAATGGGGAAGTGAGAAAAGAGGTGGGGGCCCATTGTGACATCACCATCTTGATAAGAATATCCTACATCATAGATGATGGATAGTTTATAGGGAATTTGGCCTTCTATATCACCATAGGAATAGACATGGTTAAAAATTAAAAAAAGGTACCAAAATACATACATAAAGAATATTTATGGGTGAAATAAATTTATATAAATCATGAGCATGATGTTGAAATCTCTTCAAAGAGGCTAAGGACTTAGCAAATATTTGAGAAAAGGGGTCCTAAATGACAACAATGCACCAAAAACTAAGATAAATATTCACCAAGGATCACGACATCAATGACTCGAGCACTAAGTCACAAAAATCACATGAAACTATCTAAGATTTTAAGAATAGGAATTTGAGAATACTAGGAGGAATTTGGAATTCAAAGATATCTAATGAAAAGGACCTAAAATTTATGTCAACATAGATTACTCAAAGGGAGTGTGCTTGTAATACATACTACAAATAGGTTAAGGAATAGGCTAAGTGACTTTTAGAACATGATATTAAAATAGATACTAAATTGAGTTTTCAACATATAGAATAAGTTATAGAGTAGGTAATGTTTGATTATATATCCCCCCCTTCCACCTTAGTAGGCTCTTTTCACTAAGTGATATAAAATTCTAAATTAAAATTAATAAATATATAATAACTAGTATATAAGAATATATAAAAATAATATTTAGGTTTAATTTATTCACTTCTATGTCTTGTACAACAACACACTATCATCATTTGAAAAAGGGACAAATATAGAAAGTAGTCAACACCTAATAAGGTTAAGCATATACAACTATAAGTAAGGAACATCCAAAGAATTCACGTTAAATTTAAAATGGAGTAACAACACAATGACCAAACTAGACAAATAAACACTTGCAACTACTATATATATAAGAAAACAAGAGAGCTAAAAAATACCAACAAAAAAAACTAGCTTTGGGGACAAAATAAAAAATCATGGCTCAAGACTAGATTAGTTTAGGGACCATAAAAAAAATTTCACCCTTAGTTCATGATTATGCAAACACATGATGTCATTTGATATCTGATTATAAAAATTATTTCTTTTCATATTAGTTTCACACATGTGGTATATCCCATTAGAGAGCCAATATCAAATTCCTATAAAATACATTCAAAATCATCTCAAAATATTTAGTTTTATTTGAAGCCATCAATATATGTGTGAATTTGTGCATCTCAAGACAACTTTCTCCATGTTTTGTCGTTGCATGAAACAATTATTAGTGTAGTAATTATTTTATTGCATAATTATTTATACTTGTAGTTAAGATGGCTTATTTGGAAACTTGGAGAGTTTGAAAAAACTCTTCCAAGATGTGTGGCAAGTTATCTCCTCATTTAAGAGGAACAAAATTGTCACCTCTGGTTGCATGCAAATTTCTAAAATTTTGTTCAAAACACAAACAAAAATTAGTATATGTATCTTTGAAAATCATTTTCTTACCCACTTTATTGGTGAAATATGGACATGAGAATTATCGTTAACATAATTGATAAAAAAACATGAAGGAGATGTATATTGTTGAAGTGGTGAGACATTCTAAGGAACTTATAACTTGATTGAATATTTATGTATCTTTCTTGAAGTGATCATATTTTCCTCCAAATCAATGACATATTCAACCTCCTAAATTCTATAGAATTTTCTTGCTTGATGAGAGAAAAACCTTGAAGATAAATCATTTATGAAGTAGCTTAGAAGAATCTTAGATGAAATATTTAGAAAGGATAACTTTGGTAACAAGATGATTGAATTTTGCAACAAACTCTCCTTGGTTCACTTTTATCTTTCTTGGCATTTGAGAGTTGTGCAAATAAAATATGAATGTATTCAATTGATTTGAAATGTACAAGAAAAATATTACTCACTAACTCCTAAATCATGATTAAATCGATAAAAATGTGGTGAAACTGATTATTTGATGTGTCTTTCTTAGAATTCTATGCATGGTGGTGAAGGATAAATATGTTCATCAAGATATACCTGTTGTTACCAAACAACTCGAGAAAATTCTTCCTTGATCCATAAGGAATATTATAATTTGTTATAAAAAGTTTAACCAATTTAATTTATCCATAGTAGTAATAAAAGTGGATGATTATAGTTGATGCAATTTCCCTCTTGATCATCATAACTTTCACTTATTCTAGAAATATTTTTATGAAATCTAGAAAATGTGTCAAACTAAATGAATTGATGGACAATACAACAAATTGTACTAAATTTGTTGCTTCTCCTATGAGACTATCTTGTAGCATTAGATTTGATATAACTACTACCACATTCATGACTGTCATGCACTCTTTACCTTGATGTATCTTGGTTGAAAACATATAAAGTATCTCCTCATAAAAATCATCTTCCACAATTATACCTTGAAGGATTGTTTGGTATTGAAATACATGTGTTTGTTCTATTACATCCTGTTACCTTAGACTATCATATTCAATCATATATAACTATCTTATAATAGTTATTTATTTATGATATATCCTTTATTGTTAATTTTTTGTCCTTTATTCATCATTTCTCCTTTTAATCATTACCCTGCCCATGTGAATATTACACTGTCCATTATCACGAAGATATCTAACTCCATTTCTTAGCTATCTCTTCTTTGTGATTCACCCATGAATATTAATATAATGATGAGGTTGTATGAAAATCATGGAGTGTCTCTATAGGTGTGAATTATTATCAAGATCTTAGGACCACAGTCCCCTCATTGCTCACTATCAAGATCTTAGGACTACATTATTTTGTTCTTAGTTGACAGTGCTCATTATTGCTTCTTTTCATGCATCTCACTATCATTCTTTATATTATTTCCATTAATATTATCCCCACTTTTCAAAAATTCTTCAACTTCACATCAACAAATCTTTGCATGACTTCTTTATGTAATCATGACATTTTCCCTTACTTGCATGATATGATTGTCCCCAGGACTATCATCTTGTGACTGTCCTTTGCTTTGAAATTATCCTCATGAAACATGAAAACCCTCGACATTAAATTGATACTCATGAATATTCTTAATGATATGAGGATACTATGTCCACAGTCAAGAAGATAGGATACTTTGTCCTTTCTCCTCATATCTCCTAACTATCACATTACTTTTTCATCGGTCTTTCTATTATTATAGCCCTTCCTTTCCATTCATGAGACCCATTACAATGTGATATGATCTAATAATCTCTTCCTTTGTCAACTTCTTCCCATCAACTTAGAAATTTCCCAAGATGGCTCTTGTGCATTATTTTTTATCTTGTTGGTTCTCTAGGAAATATTGCTCTCTTCTATCAACCTTTTTTCACCATGTTGTTCATGAAGGGTTTTGATAGGGTCCTTTTCATCATATTGTCATATCCTCTTTTTTCTCTCTTTAAACCATTCATTTGGTCACTTCATGAACTTTTTTCTTTACTGTTCTAGAAATGCTTGTCTTTTAAATGATTCATTCCTACTATGCACGTGTCTTATGGAAACAATTATCATGATTTTTCCTTGTGTTCCTTACATGGATCTTATCATTCATACCATTTTGTACTATTTCTCCTTTTTCTATTATCATTATTCTCTTCCATGTCGAACTGGTCTGAGATCTTAGTATCTTCAAAGTTGCCTTCCCTATTCCTAATTTTCCCTGGGACTATTAACACAAACATGCCACTTGGATAGAATTACAAAACTTTACCTTTTTGTTTCGTTTGGTTTTTTTGTCACTATAAAATAATAAATATCCTATGTGGAAGATCATCACAAACAGTATGTGGAAGATCATGAAATATCAAGTTAGAGTATTTACCATTCATAAATAATTATTCCTCAAACACATTTGTATTTATTCAAACCAAGGATTCCAAGGCATCAAATATAACCTTCTTGATAAGAATAATAAGGATGCTACACTTGTGAACACTAGGTTAAACTCTCCTAACATCAAATGATTTCATATCATTGTTCCACCAAGGAACTTTCTACTGCAAATCCTTTCACTGAACCTATCAGGACAATCTTTCTAACATCTCAATCACTAATCCTTCCATCACCCCCATCATAAATCCATTTCTTAATCCCATCACCCCTGTCACCAATCCTTTCATTGACCCCATGACTAACCTTAATCATCCATCTCCTAAATTAATCACCCTAGATCAAGAAAATCACACACTGTTTCACATCCTCCATAATGGTGATTCTATCATCACAATCATGGGACTTCAAGATAATGTCTCCCTCAAGGATCATAAAATAATATTTGAAATATAATTGGATGCATTAACATATCCCAAGGAACACAATAGTCCAATAACCACCTATTAAACTATGAAGCAATATATAGTTAAATAAGTACTCAAAATTTTGTTGACTATGTCATAGATTATAAGCCACGACCTGCATCACTCTTCTAGTTTTCGTAATTGAATAATGTTGTTTTACTTTTAGATGATGCAAGTAGAGACTCCTCCTGGTACTAATAGGACAATGGAGCATGGTGTTGCTACATAAATAAAGAGTTTGATGCTGGGTGATCCCACAAAGTTGGTTTACAATTTCTGAGAGGAACTGATTTTTGCTGAAATCACATATTTTTAGAAAATATAATGATTTAAGCCTTTAAAAGTTCCATTTTAAGGATTAAAATTGAAGAGGGTTTGATCAAACCACCTTAGATCAAACCCCCTTGGATAGAACCTCGCTAATTTTAAACCATACCTATAAACGAGTCTCCTTTACACCTATCAAAATGTTGATAAAAAATCACTTTTGATTTAACTTTTGGGGGATCAAATGAATTCATTTAAAATTTATTTCAAATGATTATGGTAGTCCTTGAAATGAGCTATCCCACAAATGTAATTTTAATATGTTTTGGTTTTATTATGTATGTGTTTTTTTAGTTTTATTAAACATAGGTTTTTCATCGAAAAATCAAGCTCTTTGTTTTGCACATGTGGAAAAATAGAAAATTATCAAAATATTTTTTTTTTAAATATGTTCGTGCTGGGTATTGATGTCCTTGATCCATTAAAAAAAATAAAAATAATTTCGATACATACATAAAAAGTTATGTTGTATACAGTCCGCCTATGTCTGAATTGCAATTGGTTTGACTTTGAAACTCTATTAAGGAAAAAATATTAAATAAAAAAATATGAGACCAAATGAAAGTGCTAGATATCGTAGTTAAAAATATAAATTGAAAAAAATTATAATTTTATCCTTCATACAAAAAAAGTTATGTTGTATACAGTGAGCGTCACTTTTTAAAAATGTTGTTTTCTGAAAAGAAACTAGTTTTTGTGGGAGATGGAAAAAGAAGTGCAATCTTATTCCAAAAATTTTGAAAAAAATATTTTTAGAATCTACATACAAAATGTGATGAGACTCTAGTTTCCATCATCTTCAAATTCCTCATGGTTTAGCCGCTATAGGTTCCCAAATGTGAAGATTTAGTTAAAAATAATAATTTCAGTGTCCAGTTTGGCCAAAAATTATAAACCACTATTGTGGGATCACCCTGCCTTTAAAGGGGGTATGAGACAGATTAGCAAATTTAAAATTACATTCATTGTTTTAGCTGTCTATTATTGAAAAATAAAATGATTATTGATTTGTAGTTTAATTTCTATCTAGATGGTTGCTATAGTGCTTCATAACACCACAATGTGAGCATGCCACTATTGTGGATGCGAAGAGAGATCATTTGGAGGTGGTAAGTGATTATTTTGTTAAATATTTCATTTTATATAATGTAGTTTCTATATATTAATGTCTATACTTTTTATTTTAATTTTTTGGCTCCATAAAGAATTAAATAGGAGGTATAGTCCTTGAATTCAAAGTAGACCACCATCGTACACATCTCCATCCCCTCGATGATCAAAGGTCTCTTGTGATCTATTTTCTTCACCTAGAGGGAAATGCCTATTTATTAGGGTCCTTTGTTGTATGCCTCTATGGCATTTTTGGACATATATTTTGTATTGCATATACATGACATTGTATGCCCATATCGCATTATTGTAAGCCTATATGGCTATTTTGTATATATGTTATACTTATATCAACATATATTGATGTATGCCTATATGGATATTTGGTTAATACATATATTTTTGATTGATGGTGTCCATATTCGCATTATAAATGATTACTTAAATAAATAAATAATTATTTTATGTAACTATAAATGATTAAAATGTTATTCCAATCTGTTCTTACAAAAATGTCACTATAGTATTTCCTTGTAATAAACGAAGTGCTTCAAAACATGATAAGATGTTTATCTCTCAAGCATGTAATGAAATCACAAGGAAAAAGAGCTAATTAAGGATTATATTTTTTAGTTTTCAAGTTTTTTGATAATAATATGTTGCCTCCATTATAGAATGACAAGCTCCAATGGATATTTATAGATGGTTTACTTCAAATATTTAAAATCCAAGTGTATTCCATGCTTCATAACTTATTTCACACTCATTTCACCTATATTTGTTGATTAATTATTATCTTTCCTACACAAATATGTGTTTTTGGTCTTGGATGACATATTTTTGGCATATAGTTATGAAAACAAGTTTTATTCAAGACAAAGTACAAAAAATATACACTATGTTTCCAATAATTTTATTCAAGTATATTCAAGTACCTATCCTCTAGTTGGACAATCAATACTTCAAATTTATAGATGTATTCTTCATGCCCACACTTTCCTTCATCTCAAAAAAAAATTCTTATATTGACCAAAATGTTTATGATTGCATTGAGCTCAATCAACATAGGAGACTAGTTCTTTGGTGTAGATCATTCAATCATAAGATTATAAAGACGCGTATATTGACCAAAAATTGTAAAGTGGACTTATTTTGTAGCCACCCCAATGTGTTTGAATTGTTAGTTTACCCCCAAGAGATGAAGAATGTAAACAATGCCTCTCAACAACTTTTTACTAAATGCAACTAACACTTTTTGGAACATCTGAAATATTGTTGCCATGGTGGAATGACTTGGATATATGAAAAATTGAGAGAGGTTTTTGTAGAGAGACCGTACATGACCTTATAAATTTAGAAAAATGTTTCTAAGAGCCACAGTTTCTAAGTAACAACTCGTCAAAATTTTCCACTTTTTGGCACTTAGGGCTCTTAGGAGAAAGCACCGGTATAATGTAGCCTAGAATAATTTGGTGTGCTGAGGTGCAAAAAAGGACCTTGTCTACCATAAAACCACCCACCTTAACATGTAGGAACTATCGGTTTGGCAGCATGATGAACATAACAAAAATTAGGCTATCTTGGAACTTTCTTTTGAATGCAACTGACGCTTTTTCCATCAACTAAAAACTTATCAACACGGGAAAATGAATTTGAGATATAAAAATTGAGAGAGGTTATTATAGAGGGACCATAAATTACCGTGTGCATTCTGAAGGAATGTTTCTAAGTGCCACATTTTTTGAGTAACAGCTTGTCAAATTTTGTTTCCCTTTTGCACTTTGGTCTCTTACGAGAAATCATCTATGCAATGTAGTCTAGAACGTTCCAACATGTTGGTGTGAAAAAATAGAAATTTTCTAGCATAAACCTTCCCACCTTGACATGTTGAAACTATCGATTTGGTCTCACAACGAATAGAATAAAAATTACACCACCTTGCAACTTTATAGTGCATGCATTTAACACTTTTTCCATCAACTAAAAACTTGTCACCAAAGGGAGATATGAAAATATGAGAGAGGTTATTATAGAGGGACCATACATGACCCTATACCTTCATACAAAATTTTTCTAAGTGCCACGGTTTCTGAGTAACAACTCATCAAAGTTTGCTTGCCTTTCACACTTTGGTCTCTTAAGATAAATCACTAATGCAATGTAGCCTGAAACATTTCGGCATGTTGGGGTGTGAAACAGGAACTTTCTTAGCATAAAACTACCCATTGAATGTTTTGGAACTATTAGTTTGGTTGCACGATGAACAAAATGAAAATTACAATACCTTGCAACTTTACGCTGCATGCATTTGATATTTTTCCATCAACTGAAAAACTTGTCACCACAAGCAAATGGATTGGAAATATGAAAAAATGTGAGAGTTTATTGTAGAGGGACCCTACATGACCATATACCTTCAGAAAAAATGTTCTAAGTTGCATGATTTTTGAGGAATAGCTCGTCAAAGTTTTCTTCCCTTTCACACTTTGGTCTCTTAAGAGAAATTTTTGGTGCAATGTAGCCCAAAACATTCTAGCATGCTAGGGTGAAAAATATAACCTTTCCTAGCATAAACCTACCCGCACATACATGTTGGAACTGTTGGTTTGGTTTCATGATGAATAGAACAAAAATTAAAACTCCTTGCAACTTTATACTGCATGAAATTGACGCTTTTTCCATCAATTGAAAACTTATCACCATGGGAAAATGGATTGGGGATAGGAAAAAATTAGAGAAGTTATTGTAGAGGGATCCTACATGACCCTATACCTTTAGAAAAAAAATTCCTAAGTGCCACGGTTTCCAAGTAAGAGCTTGTCAAAGTTTTCTGCCCTTTCGCACTTTGGTCTCTTAAGAGAAATCGCTAGTGCAATGTAGCTCGAAACGTTCCAACATGTCGGGCTGAAAAACAAGAGCTTGGCTAGCATAAAAATACCCATAGAGAAATTTTGGAACTATTGGTTTGGTCACACAATGAACAAAGCAAAAATTACAACACCTTGCAACTTTACACTGCATGCATTTGATGCTTTTTTGCATCAACTAAAAACTTGTCACCACATGCAAATGGATTGGAGATATGAAAAACTAGAAGAAGTTATTGTAGAGGGACCCTATTTGATCTTGTAGCTTTAGAAAGAATGTTTCTAAGTGCCACGATTTCTGCGTAATATCTTGTCAAAGTTTTCTACCCTTTCACACTTTGGTCTCTTAAGAGAAATCATTGGTATAATGTAGCTTGGAACGTTCCAACATGCTGGGCTGCAAAACAATACCTTGTCTAGCATAAACCTATCCATTAAAATGTGTTGGAACTTTTGGTTTGGTTGCATGGCAAATAGAATGAAAATTAAACCACCTTGCAACTTTACACTACATGCATATGACTCTTTTTCTATCAACTAAAAACTTGTCACCATAGGCAAATGGATTGTATATATGAAAAACTAAGAGAGGTTATTATAGAGGGACCCTACGTGATCCTATACATTTAGAAAAAAATTTTTCTAAGTGTCATAGTTTTTGACTAAAAACTCATCAAAGTTTTTTTTCCCTTTCACATGTTGGTCTCTTAACAGAAATCATCGATGCAATGTAGCTTGGTATGTTCTGGTATGTTGGGGGTGCAAAATAGGACCTTTCCTAGCATAAACCTACCCATTCAGACATGTTGGAACTATCGGTTTGGTCACACAATGAATAGAAAAAAAAATACACCACCTTGTAACTTTACACTTCATTCATAGAGGCATCTTAAGGGGCAGCAAAAAGGGGTCTATCATTACAAATAAGGAGAGCAAAGTCATTCCCAAGTGCTAGGCACTACTACTACTAATCAACTTGGTCAAAACCTAAACATGAACCTTTCAATTATGAAGGAAGAAGTTGTTAGTGTGATAGAGAATGCACACTTTACAAGTAAGACTAAATAAATAGAAGTACATAACCCTATCTTAAAGCAGAATCTTAAAAATATCAAGAATAAAATGAAGACAAAAAATAATATTGCTATTTCAAATGATTCATCATTTTCAAAAAATGTGAATGTTGACATGGATGCATCAATCTTGCAAGATAATAGATTATTTAAAGTGAATGAAGGGGAAGTTTATAATGGATACATCAATGTTGCAGTTGATAATAGTCCATTCAAATTGCATTGGAAAAGGTGGAGATAGTAGTAGAGATGGGCAGATTTCCTGAGCTAAGAGCAAGAGAAAACAACAAAAGAAAACTAGTCATGGGTCAAACACAAAGGGTAGAGCACAATCCATTCATGAGGACAGTCCATATAATGAGCCATAGTGATAATGCATAGTCATTTTCAAGCATAGTGCAATCATAATTTTTTTTAAATCATATCAAACACCTAGAAATAATGCATCCTAGAGATAGAGCATGCATTCAAATCTATGTTTCCAAAATGTCTATAATGTAAGGAAAGAAAAGTGTGGAAACGCCTTCCAAATACTAATCTTCAGGAGAGAGATATATATTTTTTTCAAAACTTGCAATTATAAAACATAAAGATGCACATACACGAATAAAAAAATAGACAATAAAAATGAATACCGGATTTTACGTGGGAAAACCCTTACAAGAGAAAAACCCACACACCAAAGCAAATATCACTTGTAATATGGTATAATGTAAAATACATACAAGTCACAAAGCTATGCTCTTTCAAGTTTTTTTCTTGAATGAAATTGGAAACACTTTGTTACATTCACTCTGATCTTCACCCACTCAGAATTCCAATGCACTACGATACTTCATACATACTTCTCAAGCGTTACCAAAAAACTGACGTTCCAACTTCCATACCAGATGAATGGTCACAAATAAACTTAACCACCTTTACCTTTTTCCATCGTCAAAGTCTTATAAGAATGTGAAAAGGACTTGAAATCTTGTCTCTTCGAATTCCCATTGTCACCTTGATATGCCTATAATTCCATCCTATTAGGATGTCAAAGGGACCATCATCAACGTACCACCGAAATCTCCATCATTCCCTTTGATGAAGAGATCTTGGCTTCCATCGAGATATCAAAGAGTCTCCTAAGAAACTCCTTCCAACATGATGAAGTCTTGTTGATGAAGTCCCATCAGAATGTCGAAGAGACTTCCATTGTTGTCTTTTCGATAATGATATGTCTCTTTGATACGACTCCATCAGAATATCTAAGGGACCACATTTTAGGTCTCTTTGATATCCTCCTGTCTCCTCAAAAAATTCCCTTCCCACCGTTCATTGAAATGTTGAAGGGACTAATCATTAAGTCCCATTGAAATTCACTTGTAAACCCGATGAACCCAAAGTCGGTGCCTTTTACACTAGTAAGTTTGAGACACCTTTTCCTCAACATTTTCCCACTTGATGAAGAACTTACTGGCTCCCAATCAACACTCAAATTCAGTGTATTACCCTAGGCCTCAAGGCCCATTGAACTATTGCACCCTTTCAACTTTTTCGTGCTCACGAGCTTCGTAATGCATCAACAACATTCACCAAAGTATCAACCTTTTCCAGACTAACTTTTCCATCCTCCACCACATCACAAACAAAGTGGTACTGCATGTCAATATGTTTCATCCTGGCATAGAAAATCATATTTTTTTCCAAACAAATGGCACTCTAACAGTCACAACAACTAACAATCTTACCTACATCAAAACACAACCTTCTAAGCTAAATGGCTTCCTTGTAGGCATGAGTTTCTTCCATGTACTTATCCTGAATAGTGGATAAAGTGACTATAGCTTGTCACTTTCTCATCTAGCTAATTACACCACCAAACAACATGAATACATATCCATTGGTGGATCTTTTTTTGCCAATTTCCCCTGCCCAATCAGAAACCACATATCCATGAATGCTAGCTAAACTTTGAGATCCAAAAGAGTAACCATGATAACATAAGGCATACTCAGAAGTACCCTTCAAATACCTAAAAACTCTCTTCACAACATCCCAATGTGGCCTTCCTGGATTAGCCATAAATTGACTAAGCACTCCCATAGCTTGGGTAATGTCTAGCCTAGTAAAGACCATTGCATACATTAAACTGCCAGCTACACTTGCAGAAGGCACCCTAGTCATATCCTCCATCTTAGTAGGATATTTTGGACAATATTCAAAAGAAAGTTACATTCCATGCAACACTAGAACAACTAACTGCTTGCAACCTACCACATTAAACCTCTCTAGGAAAAAAATTATATACTTTCTCTAGCTGAGACAAATATTTCTATTTCCCCTATACCTTCTAATTTCCATCCCCAAAATATACCTTGCTAAACCTAGATCCTTCATTTCAAACTATGTTGATAATTGAGACTTCAATTCAGAAATCATACCCTTACCATTCCCAATGAACAACATGTCATCCACATACAGGGTAATAATAAGAAGATGACCATTTTTAGATTTAAATTAAACACAATGATCATAATTTAATCTCACAAACCCCAAAGACAACACATTGGTATCAATCTTATGGTACCACATTCTAGGCAACTGCTTCAAATTGTACAAAAATTTCTTTAACTGGAAAACCAGGTTTTCCTTACATTTTTCAATGAAGTCCTATGGCTGGAAAATGTAAATGTCTTCCTTCAAATCACAATGAAGAAACCTTGTCTTCACATCCATTTGCTCTATTTCTAATTCATATACAATTGCAAGTGACAACAAAAATCTAATAGATGTCAGCTTAGCTACAAGAGAAAATATTTCTCCATAATCAATCCCCTCCACCTGGGAATATCCTTTCATGACCAACCTTGCTTTATGATTCTCAACACTACCATCAATACCTCTCTTTTTCTTGAACACCCATTTACATCCAACAGGATTTCGTGCTTCAAGCAATGGTACTAGATCCCATGTATCATTCTTCTTCAATGATGCCATTTCCTCATTCATGGCTTCCAACCAAAAATCTAAATTAGACATACCCATAGCCTCTCTAATAGTCCTAGGCTCATCAGTGTTAGCAATCAAAAGCATAGGAACAACTAGAATCTAACATAGAATATCCAAACCTTTCAGGTTGTCGCTTTACATGTGTATAACTCCTCAAAAGCTGAGGCTGAGGTTCTTCTTCTTGATCAGTATTTTTAGAGCTGCTTGGGCTCTTCTCACTAACAAGTCCACTAGGAGTACGTAGTTCATCTTTATTAGGTGTAAGAGGAACTTCAACCATCTCCTTTCTATCTTCTTTCATCTCTAGCTATAGATCAATTATGGAAGGTTTCAACTCACAAAAGATTGCACTTCTATAATAGAGCACCTTCTCTATAACTGGGTTCCAAAGCTTATACCATTTCACACTAATGCCATAATCGATGAAGATACACTTCATTTCCTTTTTCTCCAATTTAGATCTCTTTTCACTAGGCACATATGCATACACCTCATAGCCAAAGACTCTAATGTGTCTAAACGAGGGCTTCTTACCAGACCACACTTCCATAGGTGTCTTATCCATGAGCGTCGTTGTGGGAGATCTATTAATCAAATAACATGTTGTAGTTGTAGCCTCAACCCAGAATGTCTATTCCATCTCGACACTACTCAACATACTTCTCGCCCTTTCCATCAACATTCTATTCATCCTTTATGCAACTCCATTTTTCTATGGAGTGTAAGGAGTTATTTTATGCCTTTTAATTTTGTAGTCCTTGCAAAGTGTAGACACAAAAAAATGTCCTAAGATCTATGAACAACATTTTTTCTTAGTCATCATTCTCTAATAATTAAATAATTTAATTATTTAATTATTCCTAATCATATTCTTTTATTAATTAAATGATTTTTTAATTATTTAATTAATTCACTTTCCAATCTTTATTCTATCTTGACAATTAAAATAAATTAATTACGTCACTAATACCCCTTTCTTCAATAATTAAATAAATCATTATTTATTTAATTATTTATCTTTCATCACATGTCTATAGTCAAATAATAATAATTATTTGACCTTTTATTCTTCTATAATTAAATAATTGATGAAATTATTTATTTGTGTCATTCTTTTCCTTTAAACAATTGATCCAAATAATTATCCATATTTAATTTTTATCTCCTCCTTTAATTAAATTTATGAATTTAATCTCCTTTTTCATTTCCTCCAAATAAATAATTTAAAATAAATTATTTATTTACCACTTGTCATCCTCCTCCATTTTCAAATAAATAATTTATCCCTGCATTTTGGTCAAAGATCCCCTATCATTATTTCATGTCATAGTCTGCATGTCTTGCATGTTTGTCATAGCCATCAGGCATCATAGCCATCGGCGTCATATCTTTTCCATGCATGGCATATTCTGGTTGCATCAATTTTCAACCGTAGATCTTGGCATCTTTCTAGAAACTCAATCTTGGCCATCCATTTTGTAACCTTCCTCTCATGAATCCTCATCCATTGATCTTAGAATCTTTCTAGAAGATCAATCTCATCCGTCCATTCGAATGGTTGTCTATAAATGCAACCTTTCTCCTCCATTTTTGATTTAACAGCTAATTGTCTACAACTTTCTACTTACTATTTTGCAGGTATTTGCACATGTGAAACAACAAATCTGAGGGCAAAGATTGCAAAAAGGAGAAATAGGATAGCAAGAGAAATGATTCAAGATCAAGCATGGGGAGTGTTTTGGTTTAATGCTTTTATTTTCCTTATGCTTTCATTGTTTTCTCTTGTTTGGATGAGGTTAATAGTTTAGAAGTGTTGGTTGTCACTTAGTCTATGCTATTTTATTTTCCCCATCTTACATTGGTGAACTTGATGTGAAATCATCATTCAAACTATATCAAGAAACAACAAACAAATTAAATATTTCATCAATCAATTATCTTATCATCAACTCAATTAGGTCACTAGTCTTATATCAGAATGGGGCATTATGTCGTTTGTCTCATTCAATCTTATCTCTTGTCTTTTATTAGGATACACTCTTCTTGGGATTAGAATTTCTCAACCTTTTCATTCACCTTAAGCAGGATGTGTCCTTGCAATTAGGTGTCGTGTCAAAACTTGTCACTTGGTCAACTTTATCAGATGTGTCCTCTACCTCAAACAGGATGTGTCCTTCTTGTGGTTGGGTATCGTCACATCGCTTGGTCATAAAAATCTTGTCAACTTTTTCAATCAAACTCGCCTTGATTAGGATATGTCTTTCTTGAAATCAAGCGCAATCAATCAATCTTGTCAACTTTTTCAATCAATTTTGCCTTAATCAGGATGTGTCCTTCCTGAAATCGGGCATTATCATTATCAATCAACTTTGTCACACCAATCCATCTTATCAACTTGGTCAATCAATCTTGCCTTCGTCAGGACATGTCCTTCCTAAGGCTAGGCGTGATCAATCAAATCACTTTATCAATCCTTATCAACCTATCAATCAACCCGATCATCTTGGTCAACCTAATCAACCAATCAAACAATCATCATTATCACTGGAAAACACTATCTTGGCAAACACTTTGTTGGTTTGGATTTTCTTATCTTTTCGATTGGTTTTGGGTCATGCTACTAGTCTCCTCGAGGATGTCCTATCAATGGATTTAGAGGGACAATGATGGATCATGGCCTCTTTTCTTTGTTTGTTTCCTATGGTTCATCTTGGCAAAAAGATTGGGAAAATCGGGTCCCTAGTATGAGCTGGGGCATTCCTTATCTTTTTGACTGTTTGTCTCTCCCAAATGGTCACCTTGCACACCTTGGTTTATGTCATACCATGGTGTTTGTGTTCCATTTGTGACATTTTTGATGCCCAATGATGATAAATATAAAAATGTAAGCATGAAAGTTGGTTCCCTTATCATTTCCTGTCTATCTTCTTTCCCCTTTTCACGCTAACATCCCATCTCCCTCATTTTTTCCATGCTAACATCCATCTCCTTCATGCTAACATTTCTTATATCTTTCATCCTCTAGTCTTATCTTCCATTTCGAGAGCACATTCATATTCTTTGAACCTGCATGTCCTCTCGAGGGGGCATACCACAACCCTCTTGGTCATCCTTCCCCTTTCCCTTTACACTAAGGCATATTTCAGAATTAAATTTCTTTGACACAACACGATGAATTGCATTATGTCAAAGAGGGGAAAAATGTAGACATTGAAAAATGTCCTAAGATCTATGAGCAACATTTTTCCTTAGTCATCATCCTCTAATAATTAAATAATTTTAATTATTTAATTATTCCTGATCATATTCTTTTATTAATTAAATGATTTTTTAATCATTTAATTAATTCACTTTCCAATCTTTATTCTATCCTGGTCAATTAAAATAAATTAATTGCGTCACTAATACCCCTTTCTTCAATAATTAAATAAATCATTATTTATTTAATTATTTATCTTTCATCACATGTCTATAGTCAGATAATAATTATTATTTGACCTTTTATTCTTCTATAATTAAATAATTGACAAAATTATTTATTTGTGTCAGTCTTCTCCTTTAAATAATTGATCCAAATCAATTATCCATATTTAATTTATATCTCCTCCTTTAATTAAATTTATGAATTTAATCTCCTTTTTCATTTCCTCCAAATAAATTATTTATTTGCCACTTGTCATCCTCCTCCATTTATCCCTCCATTTTGGTCAAAGATCTCCTGTCATTATTTCATGTCATAGTCTGCATGTCCTACATGTCTGTCATAGCCGGTAGGTGTCATAGCCATCAGCGTCATATCTTTTCCATGCATGGCATATTCTGGTTGCATCAATTTTCAACCATAGATCTTGGCCATCCATTTCGTAACCTCCCTCTCATGAATCCTCATCCGTTGATCTTAAAATATTTCTAGAAGATCAATCTCGTCCGTCCATTCAAATGGTTGTCTATAAAAGTAACCTTTCTCCTCCATTTTTGATTTAACAACTAATTGTCTCCAACTTTCTACTTACTATTTTGCAAGTATTTGCACATGTGAAGCAACAAATATGAGGGAAAAGATTGCAAAAAGAAGAAATAGGAGAGCAAGAGAAGTGATTCAAGATCAAGCATGGGGAGTGTTTTGATTTAATGCTTATATTTTCCTTATGCTTTCATTGTTTTCTCTTGTTTGGATGAGGTTAATAGTTTAGAAGTTTTGGCTATCACTTAGTCTATGCTATTTTATTTTCCCCATCTTACACAAAGCTTATCAAAATCTACTGAACAAAACTCACCACCATTATTCGTCCTTAAACAAATAATATTTCTACCAGTCTGATTTTCAACCAAGGTTTTAAATTCCTTAAATCGACTGAATACTTTAGTTTTACTTTTGAGAAAATATACAAATGTCCTCGAATAATCATCTATGAACAAGATAAAATGCATAGATTTTGAAAGCGAAGGAACATTAACTAGACCAAATACATTAGCATGAATATAATCTAGAATACCAAAAGATTTATGAGGGATAGAATAAAATGAAACACAGTGTTGCTTTCTATATATGCAATGTTCACAAAAATCGAACTCAGGATTACAATCATCAAGCCCTTCAACCAAGCTTTTATTTTTAAAGGATTTTAAGCCCTTTTCACAAATGTGGTTGAGCCTTTGATGCCACAACATTGTTTTCTCTATTGGGAACTTCATCTCCAAAGAGTTTGTGCCCTCAAGAACAACACCTCCTTTCTCTACATGATCAAATTTAGTTGAATTCGCAGAAGCACTATTAGACTACACATGCATCCAACTTATACATAATGTCAATTCATGCACCCTTAGACATCACCATAGAGCCCCTAGTCATTCTACAAATACCCTTTAAAAAAGAGACTTTCATGCCAACATCATTAAGCTTATTTATAGAAAGTAAATTTTGAGCCGAACCTAGTATATGCATCATATCATCGATTCCCTTCACTCTTCCATCAAGAAATTGAATTCTGACTCTTCCACGACCAACAATCCCTAAGTGAGAATCGTCACCTAGATACACCCTTCCACCAGCATACTTTTCATACTTTGAGAACCAACCTCTATGAGAGATCATGTGAAAGGACACACCTAATTCAATCAACCAAACATCTTCGAATGCTTGAATCACCAAGGTTTTTATGAAGGCATCTACATCACTTTGAGAAGATTCATTTTTAGAACTGTTTTTCTTTTTCTTCTTCTTCTCCTCCTTAAAATATTTCCAAATGTATCTAGTTTGCCATTAATTCCAACATTTCAGCGTGGAATTTTTACCAAGAGACTTTGATCTTCCCTTTGACTTGGATTTAGACTTCTTCTTTTTTCCTTTCTCCTTTGATCTACCTCGAATAGCAAGGGCCTCCTTGGCCATCTCAGAAGACTTCCTTTGCATTTATTTTGATAGTAGTGAAGCAACCACATCTTCCATCTTGAAAGTGGTTGGTGTACTCCCAATAGCCATTACCAGGTGATCCCATGTGTTAGGTAAAGAACAAAACAAGAGAATGTAATGATCCTCGTCATCTATCTTCACACCAACAGACCCCAACTAAGCAACGATCATGTTAATTGCATTCAGATGATCTGCAACAGATGCTCCTTCCTCCATCTTCAAAAAGTATAACTTCTTTCTTAGGAATAACTTATTTACCAAGTATTTCCCTTGATAAATGTCACCAAGATTTCTCCAAAGAAGTTTTACAATCTTCTCTTCATGGACATTCAAAAGAATAGAATTGGCCAAGCACAATCTAATAAGACCCTTGGATTTCTAGTCCATTGCATCCTAGTTAGTTTGTAAGGTTGTTGATGGTTTGCTACTAGATACCACATCCCATAGCTCTCAATCCATAAGAAAATCTTCCATTTTGATTTTCCACAACTCAAAATTGTCACTTTTGAAATTCTTAATCTCTATTCTTCTGGATGTGATCATCATCTTAAATTTGCAATAAGTTATAAATTGGATTTCTCTTCAAAACTCCCACTGAACAAGATTAGACCAAAAAAATTGTCTTACCCACAAGGAAAACCAAGTTGTCCAAGCTCCGATACCAATTGTAAGGAAAGAAAAATGCAAAAACGCCTTCAATACTAATCTTTAGGAGAGATACAAAAAAATTTCAAAATTTGTAATTACAGAACATAAAGATGCACATACATGAAAAAAAAAATAGACAATAAAGAATGAATACCATATTTTATGTGGGAAAATCCTTATGGGAGAAAAACCCACACACCAAAGCAAAGATCACTTGTATTATAGTATAATATAAAATACATACAAGTCACAGATTTGTGCTCTTGCAAGTGTTTTGCCAAAATGAAATTGGAAACACTTCGTTACATTCACTTTGATCTTCACTCACTCAGAATTCCAATGTGCTATGGCACTTCATACATACTTCTCAAGTGTTACTAGAAAACCAACGTTCCAACTTCCATACTGGATGAACGGTCATGAACAAACTTAACTGCTTTTACCTTCTGCCACCATTCAAGTCTTATATGAATGTTGAAGACTTGAAACCTTGTCTCTCTAAATTCCCACTATCAACTCGATACGCCTATCATTCCATCCTATCGGGATGTTGAAGGGACTATCATCAACATCCTGTCGACACCCATCATTCCCTCTGATGAAGAGATCTATGGGTATTCCTTGCAAGTCATACACTATATTGTCACAAAATACAAACATAAACTAATACATTGGAATATTTTGAATAACCAAATCACACCTTTTTTCTTGTTTACCATCTTTTGTTGCATGCCACTATCTTATACTTGTCGAATTCTACTAGTTTATTTCCAATTACATGTGTACTTTTCATGTTCACATATTGGCATATGTTGCAAGCCACCACAATGCTAACATCTGCAATCCAAGCATAATTTATTGTAGAATAATTTACCTTCCTCTCTTTCACATAAAATTGTTGATATGAAATATCTTGAAGATGTAGGTGGAGAATGTATGCCACTGTCCTTCAAAACATTATTAGTATGTAAATATAAACATATACATTGATAAACATCAAAATGGTTAGAAAACTCAATATATACTCTACAACAACAAGTAGTGCATGTATGATTTGTTTTCACCTAGAAAGGCTTTATCATTTCAACAAATATTTGATAAATTTTACCTTGAGGATACATCTCTATAAATTACCAAAAAATTATGTTTGAGTCATATCCAAAAAATGATTTGGATGTGGCTCATGGTTTCGACTACCAATTATTCTTCTTAACACATCTCTTTGATTTGGAGATACCCTTGTGTTATTCTTTTAAAAGTCTTCAATTAGGGATCTCAATGCTTCAACAATTGGTTTATATTTTCATGGTAGTCTCCCTAAGAATTTCCATAATTCATTGTCATCAGTGTCCTCAAATATTTGGCACCTTCTAATGGCTCTCAATAAATATTTTCTATATATTCTTAGTGCTTCACTTGTCTTTCTAATGAGATGAGCTTTGTTCATTTGATTACTTACTATTGTTGATGGAATGACATGTCGTGTGACATTACTATCTTTGGTGTGTGAGGTGGTACCCACACTCTCATATGCATTCATTAGATTCTTCACAATAGATTTTTCACTTGAATATTTTGATGTTCTCATCCCAAGAATCTTCATAATGGACCTATACTTTAGATTTCTCATCATTTCAACAAATAGTTGACATCTTGTAGTTTCATTTAATTTTTCAAAGAATAATATCCAAATCTTATTAGTATATCTTCTACAAGTATGTTTTGGAATCTTATCATCCATCAGTTGCCGAATATTCTCATCAATATCAATCAAAAACTTGGGCTTTCTATGCAAAATTCTAGGAGGTGCTCTCAAAGGTAAATTTTCCTCAACATTAGGAATTTCATCAATATTAAATGAGATGGGATATATGGAATACCCTCGATAAGAGATGGAATGGATGATGTACCTTGAAGTTGAGATGGGAAAAATGGCATACCTCTATATTCACATGTGAGTGATGTACTTTAAACTTTAGATGTGGTAGATGGTGTCCCTCCATCTTGAATTTCAGTAGATAATGTGTCTCCAACTACGAGATTCAAATCTCTCGTTGCACGGAGGTTTTTCAATTTTCCCTTTGTGTCACCAATACCATATCTCCTATTGATGGTTCATGTTCCTCTTCAATTTCCATGTCTTCTTCTATTGTGTCCAATTTCCTCTTTTCACGAAGTTGCCTCATTTATTCTCTTTTCTTTGCATTCCTAGCTTCTTACTCATCTTGTGTTAAAGGAATCCTTGATCGTTTCCTCGACATGATGAAGAATTTTATATGTAGCATGGAAAAGAGAAAAATATTAATTCCACCATAATACTATAGTGTAAGGAAAAATATTACACAAATCTGAAAATAGTCATGAAATTATGATACACACAATATATGATAGTCCAAAAGAGGCATGAGGGAAAAAAGGGCATGAAGAGGGAAAAGAAGGGCATGAGGAGGGGTAGCAAGGAATATGAAACTAAGGAAATTTTTATTGATTCTCAAGTTTTTGCATGAAGAGGGTAGAAAAGAGCATGAGGAGGGATAGGAAGGAATATTGAAACAAGGAAATTTTTATTGATTCTCAAGTTTTTGCATGAAGAGGGTAGAAAAGAGCATGAGGAGGGATAGGAAAGAATATGAAAACAAGGCAATTTTTATTGATTCTCAAGTTTGTGCATGAAGAGGGTAGCAAAGAGCATGAGGAGGGACAAATTGTAATGACTTAAAATTCATAATGATCCTATGGTTGTCTTACATTCATTAGGATTGCCCTAATGGACTTATGATACTACCAATGAAGCTATGCCTATAATAGATTTATTAGGACTACCATAATGAAGTTATGACAATCCTAATGAAGCTATGACTATCCTACTTAGATAGTTTTGAAAGACCTAATGAAGTTAAAGCCTATATTAACAAGGTTATGACAATCATAATGAAACCTGTAATAAAATTTGATAGTTGATGTGATGTTTGTCATGGTGTATAGGGAATTTTGTAGTTGGAAATAGTGTAGCCCCTACAAAGTGTACACATGGTAAGTGGTGTGGAAGGGATTATGACATGTATGAAAATCATGTATTTTGAGCTAGTGTGGATCCCACAATGTGTATGCATGACCAACTTATAAAGTTGATATAGATGGAATCATGAGACATAAGGAAATCAATGAGTTAGTACTTGTGTGGCCAAACATGTGCACACATGACACCATTTAAAGGTGGTGCAAGTGCACCCTTGTAAGAACATGCCTCCATGAGGCAATTTTTTGGTTTTTAATTTATTCTAGATGATTTCTTAATGTAATAAGGTCTAAATGACTGAATTTATCTTGTAATAGGTAATAGTTAGTTAATTTGGGTTAATTTGGGCATAAAGTATAAAATTTGAAAAAATTGACGAAATGTTGTCAATACAATATTGTAAAAATGCAACAAATTGTAAGATGGTCAAAGGTGAAGAGACAAAGTAGTTAAAGAGTTAGTTTGATGCATTGGATTTTATTTATAAAGGAATTTTGAAATCTCACACAATTCAAGGCAGGTTGGGGAATGATGTATGAGTAAAGAAATCAATGAAATACCTTGTTTTATTGTAACTTTCTTGCAATTTCGTGGTTTCAAGCCATTGTACAGCCATGTTTTGTGTATAAATCATCTCTTCCTCCTTTGTATATTAAATCCATTTGAATATATTTTATTTTTCATTTGGTTTCATTTAAAACCATTCAGTTTTGTAAAAGTTACGAGCAATTTCCTCTAGGCGGGTTGAAACCTTGATCTAGGGTAACAATGAGGGTTCAAAATTGTCTTTATTTCAATTTACTTAGTGGAAAATTCTAGTGATTAGGATTATTTTTTCATATTCTTTAATATTCTAAATATTCATACGGAAAGATAAAGGTTAACAATTGAAATGATGATGCCCTAGGTTTGTAATTTGGGTGAAAATCTAGAAATTGGCAGAGATTAGTGAAGAATCTGAGTTTTGATTATGTAAAAGATATGTTACTTGGGTGGCATTGATTTAAAAAGTTGTATTGGTGTATTTTGAGCCCTCTCTAGATAGGGTTTGGTGAATTTAAATTCTTTGCATTCATTTATATGTTGATTTGTGCATGGAAGTCCTGTAACAGTCCTATTTTGGAGATAAGAAATATAGGTTTTGGATATGTGTTTGATGAATTTACATGCATGGAATATAGGAGATGGTCTAATCATGTTGTGCAGGAATATTTACACTTATTTTTGGTATTAGGAAAGAGAAATGAGCTTGGGAATTTGGAGTTGGTTGTTTATGTGGTCTAAGTGGGCCTAGTTGCTGATTTGGATAGTCTACTTTTGAAAGTTTACATATTTGAGTTGTATGAGTTGGTGTGTGTGTTTAAGTCTATCAATTTGGTGTTTTTTAAAGAGTTTTGAAGAATCAATAGGAGGTTTGTGTTGTGTTCTTAGTTGGGGTGTTTTGAAACAAGGGTTTTGTGAAGGAAGGATGAACCCTAGTTGCAAGGAAAAGCAAGAATTGGTTGAGTTTTGTAAAGTTGAGGTTGTATGAGAGTTTTGATACCCCTTCCATTGCATCAGTTGGTATCAGAGCTCAAACGGTCTAGGCTAAAAGAGTTTGGAGTTTGTTTGTGGTTGTGTGTTTATGTTTGTGCAAGTTAAGAGAGAACCTGGTTGTTGGTTGCCAAGAGACTAGGTAGAGGAAAAGTGGAAAGACCTAGGTGAGGCTAACAAGTTGAGAAGCAAGGAGAGACTTTCTTGCGTAAAGAGAATATGGATTTCTTGAGAAGGCATTTGCAGGAAATGGAGTCATAAAAGAAGGTAGAAAAAGAGAGGAAGAGAAAAGAGATGAGGCAAATAGAGAAAGAGGTAGCAAAACTGAAGCAAGTTATAGAAAGAGTAGAATTGGAATTCCAAATGGAGATGGAGCAGTTTCTTAGATAAGCACAAAGTTGGCATTTGACAGTGAAGAAGAAATTTGTATGGCCCATTAAGAAGATAGTCAAGAGGAGAAGGCAAATGAAGACAATAGATGAAGAATAATAATTTGAAGATGTGCAAGAAGAATTCATGGATGAAGAAGACAAAAACATTGCAGCCATTCCTAAGCATGAAGGTGAAAGTGCAACAGAGGTGAAGGATGAATTGATTTTGGAGGGAAATGATGAATCCCTCTTGAAGACACAAAAAGAGTTGAAGATACATGTGGTAGATACAATATACTACTTCTTTGTTATGGTAACCATTTTCAGGAAAAAACTATTGGACAAGATGTGGCAGATGGTAGAAGAAGGACATAGAGTTGAGGTAGAGATTGTGATATATCAGGGCATGAAGGAGAAGATTCACAGAAAAAATACAAAATGGAAACAAGTTGGCATAGACCAACTCAAGCCAAAGGCGAAGATGAAATTTGAAGGGCATAAAAGACTACATGGAGGAGAATTTAATGATGAAGGTAGGTTGCTACATGCAATCTGTGAATGGTGATCCTAGACTTGCACAAACATAAAGAACAAACACACAATTAGTCCAATATGAAAGTTAGAAACATCATTTCCCATGAAATTCATTTCAAGCATGAAAAGAAGAAATAGTATGAACACAATGAAAAAACTATTAAATCCTATTTAAATGCTCAAACTCTCAATCCCATGGGGGAGTTTGTGCCATTTTGATGTGGAAAATGGCCCTTTCCCAATTCCTTGCAAGCTTGATGATCAATGGTGAATATTTGATGCTCCTTGGTGAAATTTCTCCATAACCTAGCTATAATAATGTGAAAAATGGATGAAAATGGATAAGGATGAATGGAAATTGCTTAAAAATTGAAAATAATGATGTTGCATGAAGTTGTGGATCCAAAATCGAAATGAAAGCCTTCTATTTATAGAAGAGAATGATGGAGAAAGAGGCAAAAGGGATGAATGTGGTACAAAAGACCAACCAATAGCAAAAGGCCACTTGTCAACATGTGAGTGGATGAGGAATGGGCACATTTTGATGAATGTGCAAATAAATGTAGTTAGGTGGAATTTGAAATTGATGAAATGATAAATTGGAGGGAGAAAGAAATGGAGTTAATGCCACTTGGCTCAAGGAAAAGGACATGTAAGAGGCCTTTAATGCCTTGTTGGATGTACTCATCCTTTTAGAGGGATTTTTGAATTTGAAGAATATTCCCTCTTTGATGCCATGTTGAGAGAAAATAGGAGATTTAATAAATCAATAAAATGATTTATTTGTGCAAGTTGCAAAATCTAGAGGATTTGATGGATTAGAGTTAGAGTTAATTAGGATTTAATTAAATTAGGTGGAGATTATTTGATTTGACATTTTGAATTAGATTTTTTAGATTTATTTAAATCAAAATGAGAGGAATTTGAGAGATTAGATTTAATTAAATAAAGTTTGATTTATTCAATTAAAAGAGATGACATTATAATTTAAATCAAATAAAGGTTAATTTATTCAATTTAAAGGAGATGACTTTATAAAATGATTTATTTAAAAAGAGGAGTGTTACGATTAAATAAAATTGATTTATTTAATCAAAGAGGGATATTAAGATTAATTAAATAAAATGATTTATTTAATTAAAAGAAAATGATGATTTAATCAAATAAAGTTGATTTATTTAATTAAAAGAGGAAACTTGATGAATTAATTAAATAAGGATTATTTAATTAATTGGTTAGTAAAGAACTGATTCAAGAAGAAATGATGTTAGTGAATCAGGATCAGGTGTGTGATATCAATTAGGATATTTTTGGTGTTTACATTTTGCCCCTCTTTGAAGCAATGTACCTGCTACATTGGTTCAAAGAATAACCTTTCTGAGATCAAAGGTAAAAATTTATCTGATTTTTTTAGATGCCCCAGTGAAAAGAAGAACACTAGTACACAATCCAAGAGGACTTGGAGTTTTTATTTGGCCAGGAGAATGGTGCAGGTGCACCCTTGTAAGAACATGCCTCCATGAGGCAACTTTTTGGTTTTTGATTTAGTATAGATGATTTATTGATGCAATAAAGTCTAAATGACCAAATTTGACAAAATGTTGTCAATACAATATTATAAAAATGCAACAAATTGTAAGATGGTGAAAGGTGAAGAGACAAAGTAGTTAAAGAGTTAGTTTGAGGTGTTGGATTTTATTTATAAAGGAATTTTGAAGCCTCAAACACTTCGAGGTAGGTTGGGGAATTATGTTTGAGTAAAGAAATCAATGAAATACCCTATTTTACTATAACTTTCCTGCAATTTCTTGGTTTCAGGCCATTGTATGGCCATGTTTTGTGTATAAATCCTCTCCTCCTCCTTTGGATATTAAGCCCTATGAATCTATTTTATTTTTCATTTTTTTTCTTTTAAAACCATTCAGTTTTGTAAAAGTTACAGGCAATTTCCTCCAGGCAAGTTGAAACCCTAATCTAGGGTAATAGTGAGAGTTCAAAATTGTATTTCTTTCAATTTACTATGTGAAAAAGTCTAATTTTTGGTGAGTAGGATTATTTTTGCATATTATTTCATATTCCAAAGATTCAAGCTGAAAGATAAAGGTTATCAATTGAAATGATGATGTCCTAGGTCTGTAATTTGAGTAAAAATTTGGAATTTGGTAGAGATTAGTGAAGAATCTGAGTTTTGATGATGTAAAATATATGTTACTTGGGTGGAAGTTATTTAAAAATTTGTATTGGTGTATTTTGAGCCCTTGCTAGATAGGGTTTGGTGTATTTAAAGTCTTTGTGTTCATTTATATGTTGATCTGTGCATGGTAGTCTTGTAACAGTCCTATTTTGGAGACAAGAATTGTAAGTTTTGGATATGTGTTTGAGGATTTTACGTGCATGGAATATAGGAGATGGTCTAATTATGTTGTGCAGGAATATTTACACTTTTGTTTGGTATTAGGAAAGAGAAATGGGCTTGGGAATTCGTAGTTGGTTGTTTATGTGGGCCTAGTTGCTGATTTGGACAGACCACTTTTGAAAGTTTACATATTTGAGTTGTATGAGTTGGTGAAAGTGTTTGAGTTTAAAAATTTGGTGTTGTTTAAAGAGTTTTGAAGAATCAATAGGAGGTTTGTGCCATGTTCTTAGTTGGGGTGTTTTGAAACAAGGGTTTTGTGAAGGAAGGATGAACCCTAGTTCCAAGGACAAGCAAGAATAGGTTGAGTTTTGTCAAGTTGAGGTTGTATGAGAGTTTTGAGATCCCTGCCACTACATCAAAAGGTATAGAAAATAATGCATCAGGGAATTGGAGCTAGTGTGACATGACATATGCAAGCATGAAACTATGCAAAGTTGATGTAGATAAAATCATGAAACATAAGGAACTTGAGTTCAAATCAATGTGACCCCTATGACACATGCAAGCATGACACCATGTAAAATTTATGTAATGTTGAGTTATTCTAATAAGGATTGTATGCTTCTTGAAAATTGAATGTGGGATGGCATCACATATTTAATTTGACAAGAGAGAATCAATTTGATATGGTGATTTTGGAACACTAACCAACAATATACTTTCTCAATGAGCTATATATAGAGTTAAAATACAATAAAATATAATATGTACATTCAGTTTCTAATGTCTAAATTTATTTCATTTGAATGTGAAAATGCCCTCTCAATAATCAAGGATGAAAATTTATCTTCTAAGGAAGATTATGTTGAGTAATATAAAGATAAGGATGATTAAAATTATGCATTTGATTATATTAACAAAATGTAATACAATCCCTTAGAAAATATAATGCATTTGATTATATTATGTATGTTGAACACTCATAATTTTGAGAAAAATATAATCCCAAAATCAACATGATAATAAAATTAAAGCATTAGATTAAGCACATATGATAAGAAGTGATAAAGAAACATAAGAGAATGAAGTAAAATGTAAAGCATGTGTATAAAGGCTTGACATACCTTAAAGTTCAATATTTGATTTGAGAAACTACCCAATTATGTGTAGCATTTTTTTATTCTTGCATCAAACTCCTCAAGAATTTGAGCTTTTCACGAAGTTGCTTCCTTTTCAACGTTCAATTTTATATAACTCTAATAGAATTACTAAAAACTATAGAATTAACTAGTCTATAATATGAAATTATAACAATAAAATCATAGTTAACATTGCAATACTATAAACATAAAAAATTGAGTTCATATAATCAAATTTGTGTAAGAACTCTATTATTTCCTCCTTCCTAAGTTGCCAAAGTAGAAAAATGTGGTGCAAAGGTGGTGGAATGTGTAAAAATTGCATGTGCTTTCCCCAACAACATGATTTTTTTTTTTCAAATAACATGCAAAAACGGGAGATAATAGAGCATGTGGGCCTAGATCATAGGTTTCTTACCTTTTTTACCATTTTTAGAGCAATCTAAAATGTGCTCGCATTTTGAAAAAGTTGATTTTGTAAAGGTTTTTTGACTATCATCATGTGTTTGTAGGGGGTTGGGTTCAGGTACATCTATGAGACCTTTCTTTGAGCAATTATGACATCTTGTAAGTGCTATGTATGTCTCATTTTGTGTGTGATATGAAGTTTCAACACAATTACCTATACACTCAAGCCTATACATTAACCCTCAACTTTCAACCCTATACCTTAAACCCTAAAATCTAAACACTATAACTTATACCTTAACACTATACTCTATACTTTCAACACTTAACACTATACCCTATACCTTAATCATATACCCTAAAACCTATACCTTAAACCCTAAATCCTACAATTTAAACCCTCATCCATAAACCCTACAATCTCAACCCTCATCCCTATACCCTGTACCCTCAATCCTTCAACCTTCAACCCTCAACCCTATGCCTTATACCCTTAATCTCTCAATCCTTCACCCTATTCCTTATACCCTCAATCCCTCAACCTTATACCCTATATCCTCAACCTAATACTTAAGCCCTCAATCCCTCAAGCCTTAACCCTATACCCTCAACCCTCACCCTATACCTTAAAACCTAAACCCTACAACCTCAATCCTCATCCATATATCCTATACCCTCAACACTTAAAACTATACCCTATGCATTATGCCTTATACCCTCAACACCAACACTATACACTATACCATCAACCCAATACTTAAGCCCTAATCCCTAAACCCTCAACACTATACCCTATACCATCAACCCAATACTTAAGCCCTAATCCCTAAACCCTCAACCCTACACCTTAAACCCTAAACCATACAAAATAAACCCTCATCCCTATACCATGTACCCTCACCCTAAATCCTAAATATTATCCCTTAACCCTAAAACTAAACCCTAAACCATACACTCAACTCTTCAATCTATGTCGTATACCCTCAATCCAAACCATAAACCCTATACCTAATATTAAACCCTAATCCCTATAACCCATACACTTAACCTTAGACACTCAACCTTGAACATTATCCTTCAATTGTAAACCATCAAACCTATACCCTATACCCTCAACCCTATACTTAAGCCCTAATCCCCCTCAACCCTATACCTTAAACCCTAAACCCCAAAACCTCAACCGTATACCCTATACCCTATACCCTATACCCTATACTTAAGGCCTAATCCCTCAACCCTCAACTTTATACCTTAAACCCTAACCCTACATCATCAACACTCATACCTATACCCTATACCCTCAACACTTAACACTATATGCTATATTATATGTCTTCACCCTATGCCTTATACCATTAACACTCAACACTATACCCTATACCTCCAACCCCTTGTACCTTAAACCCTAAACCTTGCAACCTCAACCCTCATCCCTATACCCTATGCCTTATACCCTCAATCCCTCAACCCTATACCCTATACCCTTGACCCAATATTTAATCCCTCAATCCCTCAACCCTTAACCTTGTACCTTAAACCCTAAACACTCAAACATCAACTCTCATCCCTATACCCTATACCCTCAACCCTTCAACCTATACCTTATACCGTCAATCCCTCAACTCTATACCATATACCCTCAACCAAATACTTAAGCCCCTATACCTTATACCCTATACCTTAAACCCTAAACCCTACAACATCAACCATCATACCTATACCCTATACCATCACCCTTATACCTAGACCCTGAATGTGATCCCTAAACTCTATACTTATACCCTAAACCATACACTCTCAACCCTTCACCTTATGCCTTATAACCTCAATCCATGATGTGTTCATTTATTAGTCTATTTTCTATTGTTTTTATGCATGCTTTTAGACATTATTAGATAATCATTTCAGATAATACTCCTATGCTATGCTATATTTTCATGCTTATTATATAACCTTGGACCTGAAATAGTAATAGAAATATAGTTATGATATAGTAGAATTGCATGGTTTATATGTGAGTGTGTATGAAATATGGATATAATTTTTTGTTTAATCATGGTAGTTAGCTTTGTGTATATGTTTTGTGGATTATCCTCTTGCAACCTAAGAAAACATTGTAGCTCACAACAATTGGAAGTTGTAGCTTGCAAAAAAGGATGACTTGGACAGTGAAATAAGGGAAGTGCCAGATCAAGTTGAATTTAATAACTACCATATGGAGGCACCTAATGGAGTTAGTCATATATAGTTATGACAGTTAATAAGGTGATGAGAAGAATTTTATTTTTTGATAGGATTCTGGATAACTATTTGTGTGTTCCACATGCAGATTTGTTTTGCGGAGTTTCAATTCTATTGGAACTCTTATTTCTTGTAATAACCCATTCTAATTATTACTTACTTATATTATTGCAAATGACATTATAAATATTTGATTTTAAAAAGACATATCTAAGCAACTATTTTCAATCATAGCAATACATGTCTAATTAAAATGAGTCAAATATATATATTCGTTTCCAATGTCAATTACAATATCCAAGTTGACTTGGCCAATAGGGCCATAAAGTCAATACAATATACAATTTTACATCAGGATTACATCATAGTCCATGATAATAATGATAACATTCATGGTTTCCTCTTAACACTCATCTCCACTGGGGGATGAGAGCATGGTTGAAGCACTTTACCGCCCAACCACGAAGCTTATGCTTCCTTGGAATTCTTCTAACTTGAAGAATTCTCGACCCTGCATAGAAAGTTTAGCAAGAGAATAATCTGCAAGGTGGAATCTGGTGCATGCCCAAAAATCAACATGCATCTCTATTTATGATTTATAAAAAATGCAAGATCTATGCTAGGAATGGTAGAGAGTGTTATCACAAAGTCCATACATACATAATGGGATAATTTATTCACCAAGCATAAAAATCTAGTTGCAACAACAAAAGATAGGTTTTGGATAAAGAAAAAACCTATACTCTCTAAACTCTATTTCGACACTCGTCCCAAAAGGTGACTTTCAACAACACAGTTTATTCCTTAGCAACTATCTACCCTCTAGCAGCATCTACCTAAGGTTCTCTAGTCTACTAAGGTGTTGTTGTTCTACTAAACAAAGAGAATATTATTACACATGTATATATACGAAAAAAGTAATTTAGTCTACTTAATTCCACAACTTAATTAAATCAAAACAATGATTCAAATGGAACTGATCAATACATTATCCATTCATTTCATATACATATCACATGATTACATTCAACGTAATTCAGTTTTTAATAAAAATGAATTAAATAAGTAACAAAAGAAGGTATTTCACAAGTATGTTTATGCACATAGAAGAAGGTCTATGTGCATACACATATATGTGTCAACTTAAGTTAATATATTTGTGCATACATTTTGAAATGAAAACCATTTTAATAGATTCCTTTCATTCAAAATAATGCCATAGATTGTCATATTATTTGATAGTAAAACAAGATGCAAATGTACCCTTTTCAAAGAAATAAGAATAGATCTATTTAAACAGTTTTCACATACTGAAGTGTTGTTTGTAACAAAACAATGTTGTTTGTATCAAGACAATGTTGTTTGTATCAAAACAAAGTTGTTTGTATCAAAGAAAAACTTTGTTTGTATCAAAGAAAAGTTGTTTATATCAAAACAATGTTGTTTGTATCAAAACAATGTTGTTTGTATCAAAACAATGTTGTTTGTAGAAGTTTACAAGTTAATGTACCTATATGAATCGTTAACAGTTTCAGGCTATCCAATATTTCATGTAAACAGTCAATATTATATCATTCTGGTTATACAAATATCTAAACAATACTAATGTTCTTTTTGTGCAAACAAAGGATCAAATTGAATGCCTCATGTTACCAATCACATACAAGTTGGAATATTCATATTACTATTTCAAGTTAGGAGAGACCTAATTTTTTTATTGGTGACTCACATGGATATAAATTCAAACTATTTTCATTCTAAAAATGACTAACAATTAATAACTATTTGATTTTATCACAACATTATCATTCGCTGACCCTTAAAGAAATGTTGTTTATCAGTTTTCAATGTTTTGATAGTCGATTGCTAAAGCACTTTCATACTAATCATTTTAAAAAATGATTTGTGCATGAAAAAATGACTAGTATAAACAACATGAGCAAGCATTGCATGTATGCATAAAATATAAATCGATATCCAAATGATATACTATAAGCATAAAATGGAGTATTGTAAATAAAAAGGGGATCATTCTGATGAACAATTAAGTTCATATACAAATGGTTTACTGAAAATCAATCTTAAGGATCAATACCCACAAATTGAAAATAAAATTGAACAAAATAATCATTCAGCCATCATTCTTGGTGAACGAGGTGACATGCATAAAATTATAGCAATATTTATACATCGTTCTATGAATGGTTGTTGAGGCCTTCACATTATTTAGCATAGCTTACTTGCTCGGCCTAACCGAAAGGAAGATCATCAAAAAAAGAAGAATAAAATTAGAATTATAGTTGATCCCTTAGAGGGAGTCAATAAACGATTTAAATATCATTTAAATAAATAATACTAATAGCTATCTAATTCATCTGATTACCATAAATGGGTTAAATAAGCTTTAATGCAAGCGATGTCGAATTGAGAAGATGACAATAAAATAATAGAGTTTAACAAGAGTCGGCTATCATGCCGATAAGAGTGTGCACAAAATTAGTGCATGTAAAAGGGGTTGGCCGATAAGGCCCCTGCAACTATTTTTCCAAAGAAATGATTGATCTCAAACCAAAACAATCTGGTATTAAAACAAATAAGTTCGCAAAAAAAATTCATATAATGTTTTTCCATCAACTTGATTGAAAATTGACAGAATGATAAGGAAAAATGAAGCTTTCGAATAGTTTGCATTGAAAATCATGCATATACAACATCAAGCATCAATTTTTACCTCTAATCATGGCTTTTCCTAGGCCTTTCCTGCTTTTCCCAAAGGTGTCGATTCACTTGCTTCTTCTTCTCCCCTATTCTCATTGCCACTGCTCATTTTTTCCAATGATTCCTTCTCCAAAATGGAAACCCCATTCATTCATTATGGAACTCATTTCATTCCTTAATTAACATTAATATTAGCCGCCCCACACTATAATTTGAATACCTACCTTAAATTTGAATGCAAATCGCGACTTCATAAGATCTACCTCATGATATTATTTGAATTCAATCAATATGATTGTGATAGTTTTCAATTTCATATCATTATTTATTTATAAAGAATATGTATATATGTATATATTTATATATATGAGTGTATATATATGTTTATATGCACACACACATATATATATATATATTGATCTCTATTTTACTTTTATAATAGTATATCATTCAATCATTTTCAAGCAAAGAATAAAATTTTATTATTTGAATAATTATTTTCAAAAGAAGTAGTTTTATTATCCTTCAAGCATGCCTATTTTTAAATTACATACAAATATGTGCAATCATGCTATCATTCTCTTTTAATTTTGAAACCATATGTCCAGTGTGAACAATTGAATAAAAAGTCACATGTATAACATTCCACAAGTGTACTTTTTAAACATTGAATCATTTTGAATCAAGTCAATATAAATTTCTATATGAAATTTTGAATACAAATATATCATGTTGTTTTGTGGTGTGTGTGCACCCAAATTCCATCAAGCTTACCATTAAATCTAGCTAAAAAATCCTAATTCAACCATGTTCTCGTCCTTCAACCTGTTTTCCTGCATTTGCACTTACTTGCACTTACACAATTTATCAATAACGTTTAATCACGATAAATTATGAGATAGTTCATAAGATCACATGGTCAAAAGATGGTCAAATTCTTTCAAATATTTCAAAAAAATCAAATTTTCATTCAACATATTGAATTTCCTCAATAATTCAATTCATCATATTTAATTTAAATGCAATAATAATTGGGTTATGACATCCTTCCCCTCTTGGAAGAGACATCGTCCCAATGTCTATTTAATCAAAATTTAAGCATACATGTCTATTTCAACATCATATCATACTATTTCAAAGCCAAAACGTTATGATATTCAATCCAAAATTTTCAAACAAAATTATCAAAAGTCTCTTTATAAGAAATAAAATGTGGGAAAGAGTGTTCTGTTTCTTCTGCATCCTCCCAAGTAGCATCGTCTTCTGAATATTGGTCCTATTGGACCTTAAACTAAGCAATGTCTCTCCTCCACAACTGAACATTACATCTATCCAAGATTCTAATGAGCTTCACTAGCACCACTCCTAGGTCATGTACCTACAAGGATTGGCAATCGAGCACATGAGATACATTAGGATGATATGGCTTAAGAAAAGAAACATGAAACACATTATGAAGTCGAGCCAAAGTAGGTGGCAAAGCATATCTATAAGAAACTGGGTTGATCACTTCCAAGACATCAAACTGACCCACATATCTTGGGGATAACTTGGAAGACTTTCCAAAGGCAATAGAAATTTTATGAGGCCCAAATCTTAAGAAGAATTTATCCCCTACCACAAACTATCTAAGATTTCTATTCTTTTCAGCATAAATCTTCTATTGGTTTGTTGCTTCCTTCAATTTTCTCTTAATAACTCTCATTTGTTCTTCCATATCCTTGAGCATTTTAGATCCTACTATGATCTTATCTTCCAATCTATCCCAATTCATGGGTGTATGACACTTCCACCCATAAAGAGCTTCAAACGGTGCCATACCTAGAGATGTGTGATAAGAGTTGTTGCAAGAAAACTCTACCAACGGTAATTATTCTTCCCACTTATACTATTGGTCCATGTAGTACATTCAGAGGAGGTCTTCGACTACCTGATTCACCCTCTCCATCTTCCCGTCAGTTTGAGGATGATAAGCCAAGATGAAATTTAACTTGGTTCCCGATGTGGCATTTAGGGTTGTCCAAAAGCTTGAGGTCATCTAGGTGTCTCTATAAAAAATTATAGTCTCTATCACTCCATGTAAGCAGAAGATCTCCTAGACAAATTTCTTGGCTAGGGTCAATGATCCATCCTTAAGGTTTCCTAGGATGAAGTGTGCCACCTTGGTCAACTCGTTGATCACAACCAAGATAACTTCATGTTGATTCTTGCTCAAAGTTAACCCCTATACGAAGTCCTTGTTGAAATGATGGATAAACAATGTCCCTAATGAAGTTGTGGTCTTCAATGGAGGATGTTTGTTAGGAAAATATTCAACCACATAGAAAGTGTTGCAATAATGGAATTCAAATAGAGATTCTACTATGAGATATGAGATATGTTACAAGAGTACATATGCCTGATTAAATAGGCAAGAGTGAAACCTAAAATGCACAAGATGTTTCCAAGTGTCTTAATCACGCTACATGTGACAACATGAAAACCCTAACAACCTACCTAGGGAATGATAACCTGATTGAGATAAGTTCTAGAAAAGACAACTCATCTTCTATAAGGAATCTTATCTCCTACAAACATGGAAAGGGGAATTACCCCATTATTTATGGTTGATCTAATAATGCAACCTAGGACTAAGTTATTTAAATAAAAGACCTAAGTTAGCTTATGCTAGTGTAATAAATAATTTATTACACTAACTCCCCCCATAAGTGCAACTTACAGAGGAAATGAAAAATGCAATGATTATGCAATGGATGATGGGTCTTGGCTACATGATGGCCATTTTAGGTACCCATTTACAAATTATATGAAATGAAACTAATCTCCCACAAATAGAGAAAGGGGGAAAACCCAATGGGAAGAAAACCAATCTCCAAAAAGGAGATGAAATGTAGAAAGTGATGATTGGAGGACTCAACATCATTCCCCCCAAGGACTACAACCATCACAAAAAATAAAAAAATGATCAAAAATAGGAGACTAGATATCCCCCCATAAAGGAGAGTGGTCCCCTCAAGGATGTATTCAAAGCCTGTGGAGAAATGAGAAGCCAAGTCAGCAAGACCTGTCATGAACCCATCTAGATGCCACAAGTCTAAAGAGGTGGATGATCCCTGCTCTACTAAATCAAATCTCAACTGAGAGGTAGATGAGGAAGAAGATGGTGCGAAAAGAAGATCCAATTCAATCCAACCACCATAACCCTGGCAAGGAGGAGGAGAACTGCTTCCTACCTTAGAATCTAGAGAATCAAGAACTGGTGGAGCACAGTCCCAAAACTTGGAGAACTTATACACCCTAGATTGATGGTTAGCTTCACCATAGGCAATGATTGTATCAAACTCATCATTGATGATGGCTAAATTGGATGTGAACTCAATATTAAGACCCTCCTATGCAAGCTAATAAACAAAAAGTAGATTGTGAGCCATTTGTGGAATATAATCAACATCATGCAAATGCCCCCCCTCCAAAGTAACATCACAAATAGCAGAAACATGAATAATGTCTACATTTGAAATGAACATCCTATCAAACTATGAAGGTCTCATAGTATCCCAAAGGATATGATTCTGAGAATAGGTAACATGTCGAGAAGAACCTAAGTCAATGCCCATCCTTCATGTCTATCAACTATTGTAGTGATCAAAGCTTGTCCCTAGCCATGAATCTCAACTGTGGAAATTCCTGCAATACCTAAAGAGGACTCTTCATGTGAAGAAGAGTGGTGTCACTTAATAGAAGAAGAAGGAAGAGAAATGTTGAGATCATGTAGAATCTATCTTAGTTCATGAATATCCTTCTTGAAACATGTCTCCTCATGATGTCCAAGCCCATTACAAAAATTGCATTTGGGCCTCTCCTTCTTAGGCCTTTCATCCTTTTGATGTGATGATATAGTGGATCTTGTCTTAGAATTTCCTTTATTCTTGCCTTTCCCTTTTGATGGTGCTACAACAAGAGTATGAGACTTTGAAGATGAATCAACTTGGTTGAGTTTGGATTGCTCCCTTGTCAACCGCTCATAAAAAGTCTCAAATGAAGGCATCACAAAACTATCTCCAAGGCCATCCATTGTAGAGTAAAAGGAAGTAGCAAAATATGAAAAAGAGCCTTTCAACTTGGACAAGATCATGAAAATGCATTCCTTGTCAGTTTTTTCTTTACCACACCCTGATAGTTGTGTCCTCAAAGACTTTATTTTCACCAAATAATCATCTATGGAGGGAAAATAATCAACTAAGAGTGAAGCTAGTTCTAACTCTAACTAAAGCACATGAACAACACTTATAGAACCAAACAATGTTTTAAGCTTGTCCCAGACTGCCTTTGAAGTGGAGCACCCCTCAATGTGGAAAAACAAGGAATTGGAGATATGAAGAGAAATTAGTCCCATGGCCTCCTCACACTTGATGTGATGCTGAAACTTCTCATATTCTCTAGTCAAATGTGGTTGATTTTCACCCAATGTTGACCATAGGCCTTTTGACTAGAGGAGACATTGCATGCCAACTTTCCATGTGTGATAGTTGTGGGGTGTTAGGAGTTCAAAACCTATTTCATCCATTAGAGAAAGAACCAATGTACAAGACAAAAGATATATAAAAGGAAATGATAGAAATCTGATGATATGTCAATTTACAATTGAAATGAAGCCCCTTGATGCAAAAAACTTCCTCCAAAAGAGTAGGATATCCAAGTGAAGACAAAAAATGCTCAAAGTGACAAACTACCAAAGAAATTCATCATCTAGTGTTGATTCTAAAAGAAATGAAAGGACTGATGGAGAATATGCTATAATACCTCTTTGATGTTGTCGGAATGACAAATATTTTGACAAACTGAAAAAGAGATATCACCTTCCAAGCCCAAACTAGGTTTTTCACTTCAAGTGACTGGAATTTTTGATGAAAGCATAATCTTGAAAATTAGATTGCACCACTAGAAAGTAGACTTCACCACCTTTCCAACAATATCTCATTTTCATTATTTCGATATCGTAAGCAAAATATATGGCCTCTGAAAGATTATTGTTGGAATGAGCGATGGCAGGCTAACCAGGAGCAAAAATGGAGCATCGGGGGCTAAAAATATTCATCCCTTGGTCGTTGATGTGATTGCGGGCATATTAGGTAGAAAAAAAGTGCCCTTGGATCAGGTGGTGTTGGAGTGACGGGTGGGTGAAGTTCTGGTGGAGTGGTTGGGAAAACTAGTAGCGCCACTCAGTGGCTAGTGGTAGCCTCAGGATCTCCAGGTGACCGGTGCAGGAGTCTTTAGTGGGTGGTGAACACTGGCGGTTGGGTGTCGAGAAAAAAATATGACGAGAGGAAAGGATAGCTAATGGGACTGGGAGATGTTGGATGATGAAGGGTGATGGCAACGGGGTGTCGATGTCTATAGATTGGTCAGTTCAGCCGAGAAATTTTTTTTTAATATTGCCTAACGACAATTCAAAAAAAGTCGATAAAAATATTTTAATCTACAAGAAAAATAATATGATGCCGACCAAAAAATAAAAGGCCGAAAACTATAGGACGTTGAAGAAATATTTTAAACCCTATATGCCAACTCCAAATTTAATTGTCAGTCGCTTTTACAGAAAAATGACTTTTGCTTGAACTTTAGAAAAAATTTCCCTGATTGCAAAATAAAAAATACATGATGCCTTAAAAAAATTGCCTTTTAAGAGGATTGAAAGTGAGATTTTTTTCTCCAAATTTGTATAGATAGTACAAAAGAATGCAAACCCTAGATTATACCTCAAATGGCTCCAGGTGGGGGTTGGGGCCCTAGCTCGATTGGCTAAATATTTCTTGTTGCAGGATGTTAGTCATGAGGTCTAGTCTCCCCCACCCCCATGGTACCAGAGGGCATGTTGCACTAGCACCACCGGTCACATTAAAAAATTTAGCAAGCGCACTACAATTTATAGGGGGTTGTGCTACCTGATTCCTGTAGTCTAAAACAAATGGTTCCCAGTGGAAATATCTCCAATTTTGGTGAATGGGCAGGCAATCGATAGGTTTTGAGGCCTTTTCAGCATAATGGAGAGGTTGAAGAGAGTTTGATCTACACTAAAAACAGCTTGGTCCCCAAGTAGAACCAACTAGCTTGCAAAGTAAAACCATCAAGCATACAAAGAATCTCATAAGCCAACTTTCTTGAAACTGGGATTAACCTTCACTGGAAAATCTCTGATACCATGTTGAAATGATGGATGCACAATGTCCCTAATGGAGTTGTAGTCTTCAATGGAGGACCTTTTCCAGGAAAATATTCATCCACACAAAAAGTGTTGCAACAATAGCATTCAAATAGAGATTCTATTATGAGATATGAGGTATGTTACAAGAGTACATATGCTTGATTAAATAGGCAATAGTGAAACCTAGAATGCCCAAGATGTTGCCAAGTGTCTTAATCACACTACATGTGACAACATGAAAACCCTAACAACCTACCTAGGGAATGATAACCTGATTGAGACAAGTTCTAGAAAAGACAACTCATCTTCTATAAGGAATCTTATCTCCTACAAACATAGAAAGGGGAATTGCCCCATTATTTATGGTTTATCTAATAATGTAACCTAGGACTAAATTATTTATATAAAATACCTAATTTAAATTATGCTAGTGTACAATAAATAATTAATTACACTAATAGTCCTTACTGATCACCTATCATTTATACTCAGGCATGTCATGAGGATACAATAGCCCCATTGGATGTGCATACTCAACCTTGACTCTCTGACACTCTAAATATCTAGCTACATATCCACTACATCCTTCTTGAGTTAGGCCAAAACTACAGAGTTTTCAATTATGTGATCATCTTGGATACTCTAGAGTGTCCTGAATAAGGTGCATTATGAACCTCTTCTAGAACCAACTTCCTCGGCTCTCCAAATTCTAGAATATACATTCTTCTCTGATATGTCAAAATTCCATCTAATTTGATCTCATACCCATCGAACAGATGATTTGATGGATTCTTTGCTAGGGTGTTCTTCACTCTTTCGTAGTGCTCATCCCCTTGCAAATGTTGCATCACCTGTTGTCTCAAATTAGACCTTGTCAAGATCATGGCTACAAGATTTCTTCATCTACTAAGAGCATCAGCCAAGTTATGTTCTCTTTTCCCTTTATTTACTCAATTTCGAAGTCATACTCATTAAGGAATTCCAACCACCTTCTTTGTTGTGCATTAAGGTTTGGTTGAGTATAAATGTATCTCAATCCCAAGTGGTCTTTCTTGAGCTCAAATGGCTTCCCTAAGAGATAATGCCTCCACATCTGCAGGGAATGAACTATTGTGACCAGCTCTAAATCATGTAGTGTGTAATTCACCTTGTGTTGTCTTAGCTTCCTCAATTCATACACTACCACTTGTCCATTATGCATAGTACTAATCCCAATCCCTCTCTTGAAGAATCTATGGTCACAATGAATCTTCCACGAGGATCAGGGATGCTCAACATTGGTGCTATCATGAGCCTCTCCTTCAGGAGTTGGAATGCCTATTCACACTTCTCAGTCCATGCAAACTGTGTTCCGTTTCTTTGGAGTGATGTGATTAGAGAGGTAATCTGAGAGCCCTTGCAAAAAATTTCTATAATATCTTGTGAGGCCCATAAAGCTACAAAATTCTGACACATTCTAAGGCATTGGCCATTCCATGATTGCCTTGATCTTCTCAGGGTCTATAGAGACTCCTTCAATAGAAATAATATGGCTTAGATAGTGTACCATATCTTGATAAAACAAGCACATGGATAGCTTCCCAAAAAGTTCATTCTCTCTCAGTCATTGTAAAACTATCCTCAAGTTCCTATCATGCTCTTCAATATAATTGGAGTAAACTAGGATGTCGTCAATGAAAATAAAATAAAAATTCATTAAAACAGTCTCTGAACACACTATTCATGAGATTCATGAAGGTTGTAGGTGCATTGGTCAAACCAAAGGGTACCATAGTGAGCTCATAAAGTCCATATTGAGTTTGAAAGGAAATCTTTAGAATATATTCTTTCTTTATTATCAACTGATGGTATGCTGACTTGAGATCTATTTTGGAGAACACTATTACTCCCCTCATTTGGTCAAACAACTCATTGACCCTTAGGAGTGGGTATTGATTCTTGATGGTTGCCCTATTCAACATTCGATAGTCTATACACAGACACAAGGTTCCATCCATGTTTATAAATATAACTGGTGCTCCCCAAGGAGATACACTGGGTCTTATGAGCCCTTTGTTCAAAAATTCCATTAACTAGGCCTTTAACTCATAGATTTTGGTGGTGGTCATCTAATATGGTGCTTTGGATTAAGGCTCAACTCTTGGTACAAGGTCAATAGAGAATTAAAATTCTCGTTTCAAAGGTAACTTTGTGAGTTCATCAGGGAATACATCTCAAAACTCCTTGATAATAGGTTAGTAATCTAAATATGGTTCCTTGCTATCAGGGTTACTGATATACACAACATAAATAGCACAACCCTTCTGACAAGCTTGCTTAAGCTACATAACAGAGATCTATCTAAGCTCTAAGGTTCTTTGCATCTTGTAGATATCAACTGGGTTTCCATAATCATCCAGGAAACTAACTACCTTATCCTCATAGTTCACTATAGAATTATGCTTGGTTAACCAGTTTATTCTAAAAATTACATCATATGAGCCTAAGGGTGCCACATATAGGTTAATCTGGGTTTGGAAGGTTGGAAGCTCTAACTCACTGCAAAAGAGACAGGTATCTACCTCTACTCTACTCAGTTTCCATACTGGATTGTCCATGAGTTTTCCATGTATCCAGGTTTAATAGGTATCTTGGATATTACTCTATGGTCTATGAAACATTTAGTAGCTCTGGTATGAATTAAAATAGAGACAATTCAGCCATAGAGCTTACCTGTCAACTATACTAATGAAGCCTAATACTCTGACTGCTTGTTGCCCATTGTAGTGTTAATCTGATGATGTTGAGACTATTGATAATTTCCTTCCCTTTGTGAATTCAACCATTGTAGACAATTTGAGGCATAATGATTTCCTCCACAAGTATAGCACCCATTGCGAGGCCCTTTGCAATCTCCTCGCTTGTCCTCTCTAAAGCCCTTCTGCTTTTGGTCATTTTTTCCTTTGTTGAATTATTTGCCTTCTTACTCTTTCCACCATTACCATCTTCACATTTCTCCTATGACTCACTTCCCCTCTTGAGATTATGGATCTGATGGTTCTTGTCTCCTTTATGAAATTTATTGTTCCCAAACTATGACTTAGGATCTGAATTGTTGCGGTAATTGGATAATTGCTGCAATTTTTGCTCCTTCTTGGTGGCTTTTAGGAAGAATTCATTCATGGTGAGAGGATCATGCATTTACACTTCTGCTCCAATGTGGGGTCTAAGTCCCAATATAAAATTTTGGATATGGGAATGTTTGTCTCCCTAATACTAGGGCACATACTTCAGTAGGTTGGTGAACTTTTCCCAGTATTGGGTCATAGTCATTCTCCCCTAAGTTTGGTAGGCATCATAATTACATCTATAAGGTCGTGCGAAGGTCTGCCCCAGCTATCCATCCTGGTATGCTAGGGTAGGCATGCCTTCCTAATATGCTTATATCCACCACTATTATTAGCGGAGGATGGGAACTACTACACTACCCTTCGGTCAGGGAGCGAGATATTCTTAGACGTACCTTATCTAGTGGGCCCCTCTTATAAGTCAAACACCATGACAGACTATGACCCGACGGGTACCTTTACTTATTTATCATAGAAACTCTCTCCTCCCACCACTAGCCATAGAATAGTAGGCCCCCCCCACCCCGGCCTTATTTGAGTTGTGGAGGCACATCTCACTTCCATTCTGGAGCGTGGCTAGGCAGGCGTCGTTATGCTATGATATGAATTTCTTGTCTATTTCGTTTGTTGGTTGGCTATGTTTAATGCCTGCCGCCTAATGGGTTGGATTGGGGATTGTGCTGGATTCATTATTGGGAGGAGGGGATAGGATTTTCCTATGCTAAAATATTAAAGGAAGAGTTCCCAAGTAATCTCAGCATGCTAAAGGTTCCTTTTGATCTTTTCATTATCCCACCAAGTAGTTGCTTCTTCCAAAACTTGATACATAGCTCATGCCACTTTAGTCTAGTCAGATAGGTTATAGAGTCCAAAGTATTTCTCAATCTCAATGATCCATGCCTTAGCTCCTACTCTGATGGCTTTACCATCAAACTTAACCAGTGCTACTCTTTTGAGATCCTTTCCTAGTTATTCCTCAATTCGATCTCAAGGGCCTTCTCTTGGACCAACTTCTCCCTGATTTAATTCCACATTCTTGTGAACCTTGTCCTCACATGCCACTCAGACCTCATGTTCTATGTGGTCCATACAAGCCTCTTACCTATTCAAAAGCTCTAGAATATGTTCCAGCCTCTTGTTTGGTCCATTGTCTGACTCACTACTACCCATCTCTTTCCTAGTGGTTACCATATTGACTCACACCTGACCTACATCACATTTCACATCTACCATAACTTAACATCGGGTTCTATGAGCAAATGTTCTTATTAACATAACACTACATGCACATGCATATATCACTTATTCATTAAAGACATACACATTCATTCACAGTAAAACATGTTTTGGAGTTCTTCACTCAAACACACCAAAAATCAAATCTTGCTTAATTTATATTAGGTGTGGGTCAACAGGCCCTTATTTACAAAAGCTTATTGTTACATTAGTCAGTTTTCTCATCCTTAGAGAGAGGACACTGCTTGAAGTCCTCATCAGAATTTACATCAGTTTTCTCAAAAGAGGAGGGTTGAGCATGCAGGCTCTCCTTTTCCTCTTTAGTTAATAAGGGTGTGTTTGGTCCACACCCTAGGGGCCAATCCTTGAATGCATAAAGCTTCTTAATCTTAGGATTTTTCCTCAACTCCTCAATCTTCTTTCCCCTCTCCAACTTAAGTCAATTGAGGGCTTGAACTAGAGTCTCATCATTGGGAATCTTGAGCTGAACCTCAGTCTTGGTATTGTCTTCCACTACGACTTTCTTGTTTGAGGTCCTAATAGTCTTCCCTTTATTTCCTAACTTAGACCTTCCCATACTTGCATTCAATCCAGATTCAGTCAATCCTTAGGACAACTCAAATTTAGTCAAGGGTCATATATTCCCTAGTCATGGCTATTGTGGACTCAAAAGGCCTAGAGTTAAACCCTAAGCTTTGATACCAAATTTAATAACCCATTCTAATTATTACTTAATTATATTATTGCAAATCACATTATGAATATTTAATTTTAAAATTACATAACTAAGCAACTCTTTTTAATCATAACAACACATGTCTAATTAAAATGAGTCATATATATATATATATATATATATTCATTTCCAATGTCAATTACAATATCCAAGTTGAATTGGCTCATAGGGCCACAAATTCAATACAATATACAATTTTACATCAAGGTTACATCATAGTCCATGATAATCATGATAACATCCAAGGTTTCATCTTGATGCTCGCCTCCACAGAGGGAAAAAAATATGGTTGAAGTGCTTTACTGTCCAACCACGAAGCATATGCTTCCCCAAAATTCTCCCAACTTGAAGAATGCCTGACCCTCCATGGAAATTTTAGCAAGAGAACAATCTGCAATGTGGAATCTAGTGTGTGCCCAAACATCAACATGCATCTCTATCTATAATTTAGAAAAATGCAAGATCTATGCTAGGAATGGTAGAGAGTGTTATCACAAATTCCATACATACATAATGGGATAACTGTTTGGCCAAGCATAAAAAATTAGTTGCAACACAAAAGATAGGTTTTGGATAAAGAAAAATCATGTACTCTCTAAACTCCATTTCAACACCCGTCCCATAAGGTAACTTTCAACAACAGTTTATTCCTTAGCAACTATCTACCCTCTAGCAACATCTACCCTGAGGTGCTCTATATTATACTTAGGTGTTGATGTTCTACTAAACAAAGAGAATATTCTTACACATGTATATATATGGAAAAAGTAATTCAGTCTACTTAATTCCACAACTTAATTAAATCAGAACAATGATTCAAATGGAACTTATCAATACATTATCCATTCATTTCATACACATATCACATGATTACATTCAATGTAATTCAATTTTCAATAAAAATGAATTAAATGTAACAAAAGAAGGTATGCCACAAGTATGCGTATGTACGTGGAAAAAGGTCTATGTGCATACACATATATGTGCCAACTTAATTTAATATATTTGTGCATACATTCTGAAATGAAAACCATTTTAACAATTCCTTTCATTCAAAATAATGTTATAGATTTTCATATTATCTGACAGTAAAACAAGATGCAAATGTGCCCTTTTCAAAGAAATAAGAATAGAATCTATTTGAATAGTTTTCACATACTGAAGTGTTTTGTGTATTAAGACAATGTTGTTTGTATCAAAATAATGTTGTTTTAATCAAAACAATGTTGTTTGTAAAAGTTTACAAGTTACTGTACCTATATGACTCGTTAACAGTTTCAATTTATCGAGTATTTCATGTAAACGATCAATATTCTATCATTTTGGTTATACAAATATTTGAATTGTACTAATTTTCTTTTTGTGAGAAAAAAGGATCAAACGACATGCTTTTCGTTACCAATCATATACAAGTTGGAATATTCATATTATTGTTTCAAGTTAGGAGAGACCCAAGTTTTTTATTAGTGATTGATATGGATATAAATTCAAGCTACTATCATTCTAAGAATGACTAACAGTGGAATGACTATTTGATTTCATCACAACATTATCATTAGTCGACCCTTAAAGAAATGTCATTTATTGGCTTTCAATATTTTGATGACCTGTTGCTAAAGCACATTCATAGTAATTGTTCTAAGGATGATTTGTGCATGAAAAATCAACTAGTATAAGCAACATGAGTGAGCATCACATGTACACATAAACTATAAATTGATATCCAAATGATATATTGTAAGCATAAAATGGAGTATTATAAATAAAAAGGGGATCATTCTGATGAACGATTAAGTCCAGATACAAATGGTTTACTAAAAATCAGTCTTAAGGATCAATGCCCACAAATTCAAAATAAAATCAAATGAAATAATCGTTCGTCCATTGTTCTTGGTGAATGAGGTGACATGCATAAAATAATATTAATATTTATACGTCATTCTATGAACGATTGTTGAGGCCTTCAACATCATTTAGCCCAACTTACTTGCTCAGCCTAGCCAACATGAAGATCATCAAATAGAGAAGAATAATATTAAAAGTACAACCGATCCCTTAGAGGGAGTCAATAAATTATTTAAATAGCATTTAAATAAATAATGCTAATAGCTATCAGATTCATCTAATTACCCATAAATGGGTTAAATAAGCTTTCATGCAAGCAATATCAAGTAGAGGTGATGATAATAAAACAACAAAGTTTAACAAGATTCGGCTATCATGTTGATAGGAGTATGCACAAAATTAGTGCATGCAAAAGGGGTTGGCTGATAAGGCCTTTGCAACTATTTTTCTAAGGAAATGATTGATCTCACACCCAAATAGTCTGGTATTAAAATAAATAAGTTCACAGAAATTGGACATCTAATGTTTTACCATCAACTCGATTAAAAATCGACATAATGATAAGGAAAAATGAAGCTTTCAAATATTTTACATTGAAAATCATGCATATACAACATCAAGCATCGATTTTTACCTCTAATTATGGTTTTTCGTTGGCCTTTCCTACTTTTCCTAGAGGTTTCAATTCACTTGCTTCTTCTTCTCACCGATTCCCATCACCACTGCTCATTTTTTTTCTAGTGATTCCTTCTCCAAAATGGAAACCTCGTTCACCCATTATGGGAGTCGTTTCATTCCTTAATTGACATTAATTTTAGATACCCCCACACTGTAATTTGAATATCTACCTTAAATTCAAATGCAGATCGTGAATTCATAAGATCTTCCTCATGATACTTTTTGAATTCAATCAATATGATTGTGATAATTTTCGATTCCATATTATTATTTTTTATAAAGAATATGTATATATATTTATATATATCAGTGCATATATGTATGTATATATATATATATATATATATTTATATACATATATATGTATATATATGTACTTTTATATACATGCATATATATATATATATATATATGCACATATATATATATATATATATATATATATATATATATTGATCTCTATATTAATTTTATAATTGTATAGTATTCAATCATTTTCAAGCAAAGAATAAACATTTATTTTATTCGAATAATTGTTTTCAAAAGAAGTAGTTTTCTTATCCTTCAAGCATGCATTTTTTAAAATTATATACAAATATGTCCAATCATGCTATCATTCTCTTTTAATTTTGAAACCATATGTTCAGTGTGAACAATTGAATAAGAAGTCACATGTATAACATTCCACAAGCTTATTCTTTTCGAACATTGAATCATTTCGAATCAAGTCAATATAAAATTTTATATGAAGTTTTAAATGCAAATCTATAATGTTGTTTTGTGGTGTGTGTGCACCCAAATTCCATCAAGCTTATCGTTCAATCTGGATAAATTTTTTTACTTCAACCATGTTCTCATCCTCCAACCTATTTTCTTGCATAATTTCAACACACTTGCACTTACATAGTTCATCGGTAACATTCAATCATGATAAAGTATGAGATAGCTCATAAGATCACATGGTCAAAAGACAGTCAAATTCTTTCAAACATTTCAAAAATATCAATTTTTCATTCAACATATTGAATTTCCTCAATAATTCAATTCATCATATTTAATTTAAATGCAATAATAATTGGTTTATGACATTTCTTTTTAGTTGCAGTTTGCATAATTCAATCTTAATTGCATACTTTGATATCTAAGGAGTTGTAGTTAATGATTTCAGTTAGGATTTGTGTTTAGAATAAACTCCCCCGTGCTTGTATATAGGTGGTGGTTGAATCCTTAGATAAGTTAGTTGATTTTAGTATTTTTTTAATAGTTACTTTTTAGTTTTCAGTTATCATCTACAAACATGTTGATTATTCAGAAATGATTTCCTTGAATACAGTCTATGAGGAAGATTTTGTGTAACCTTTTGTGATGCGTAATGAATGAAGTTCAAGTTTATATGAATGCGTAGAATCTAAAGATTCAGATATGGTTTTAGTTAAGTGAAGACAACCACTTGAGTAGGCCACTCAAAGTAACTATTCTTCACTACATTTGTAGTTATTTATTTATGTTTATTAGTTATTTCCATTCATCATTACTTCATAAATTGCATGTAAGTTAGAATATATTCTCATATTTTGATTATCAATAATGAATGTTCATGAGCATGAATACATTTAGTTAATTTGTAGTACTCTGGAGGTTAGAATAACTTTTGTTACTAGTCTTGATCATTTTTGAGTTAGTTTCAGTAATTATTTGTTAATAGGATAACCTAGGTAACCTCAAGTCTTTGAAGGCACACATAGTGTAGCACCATCACAAGTTTACAAACCTTGGTTGACAATTTAATGAAGTATTTACAATGTTGAGTGGATTGTTTAGCTAGTCATACCTCTGAATTGTGTGGTTTCTACCAAGTTTACAGTATACTAGTCTAGACTCTACATTTTTGGTGTCGTTGTCAGGGATGGTGCTACCTTCATAGACTTTTTTTCCAATCTTTCATAGTTTACACTTTGTTTTCAGAATTAGGACTATTAGACTTAATCTTTTTCAACACACTAGAAAGTTACACCAATATTGTGTAGGAACACTACTATACAAAGACATATCTATTGTATGTGGAGGTAGAGAGATTCTTTGGGTAGGTTTATTCCCTCTACATGCGAAGAATCCATAGCATAAATTGGTGACTCCAGTACTTAGAGTGAGGGTAATACTAAAGAAGAAATTTCCCTATCACCAACATCTAGAACAAAAATAGAGGGGACATACCGAACAATGGGTGATGCATTGGATGATCCTAAATGTGTGACCTTTGAGTTCCCAATCAACCAAGAAAGGCATATTTTGTTGAAGAATACTCCTCCTTCAACATTGCTAGTATTTTATGGGTTGGTGATTGAAGATCCAGACACATTTATGTTTTAATTTGATTTCCTATGCAGGAGTTATGAATATACTTTTTATGCTCATAGGCTCAATCTCTTCCCTACCACTCTAAAATATGTATCCCTAAGATGGTTTATGGGATCAGGAAAGGATGTTATTCCTAATTGGGATACCATGAAAAAATTGTTCTTGGAGAAGTACCAAGACTATTGTAGAGGACTTGATAGGAGGAGATATGATATTTTTAGAATTTCATGGAAGGAGGATGAGCCATTAGGATATTATGTGGAGATATTTTAGTTACCTTGAAGAAAAACGCACATAACAAGTTATTTGAAGAATACCTCAAGTTAGTATTTTTTAGAGGAGTCAATGAGGACTGTATGGATGCCCTCAATCTTATTGGGCAAGTGGATATCTCTCAAATACCATTTGAAGACATATGTAAGGTCTATAGAAATTACTCCAAGACCTTCACTAAGAGGCCAAGAGGAGAGAGGACATCCGCTATTGGAAAATCATCTACTAGGGTTTCAAAGATAAAGTTAAGAATTTTTCTATCCAATATGAAGGAGGACATTATCAGTCACCTGGAAACTCATTTGTACACTCTCCACATAAATAATAAGTAAGATTAAGTTGAATAAATGCACATTGAATACTTCCCCAATTGTAGGCAAAGGAAAGCAAACTGTAAATGCAAGAGGGTGGCTAGTATTCAACAAGACAAAATTGAGAAACGTGATTTTTAGCCACTTGAAGTAGAGGATGGATAACTATTTTACATAGCTCAAAGAAGGCCATGGAAACAAAGAAAAGTTATTCCACAAGACCCTCTTAACTTCAATTCATCCCTTCCCATTAGAAATCAAAAATTTCTGATTAGAATTCTCAGCCCTAACCAGCTAATCAAAATCAATTGCAAAACCCTCAATAATGGCCATAAAATCAACAAAATTGGAACCAACAACAACCAAATCCTTGGTCATAATTTTTTTTCTAGGGTTCCAATTACAATCCCCAATGGCCAACATAGCAAAACCAGTGGTAACCTCAATGTAAAAAAGGCCAGTAGTCACAGTAGTAAAACATGCA